>JAEMOT010004237.1:121970-179126 GCA_019297695.1 Apostasia ramifera | reverse complement strand
CCCCGAAGATATAATTTAAAAAATGTGGACCTGTGTGATAATAACCCTTAAACTCAAGGACCTAGGTGAAATTTGTCCTAATTTATTTTACTTTTTATACATATATTAAAATAATAATTAATTTATATCATATTTTTCAGATATCATAATATAATAATTAATTTTATTTCATATTATTCATAATTTTTAATAAAAAATTAATTTTATTTAATTTAATTTTAATTTAATTAAAAATTAAATTTTACAAACAAACATACTAATTATCAATATATTCGGCCATTATGCATCGGTACAAAAAAAAAATGTTCACCTGTGAAGCCACAAAACTAAAATAATACGTTCCAACATATAGTTTATGCCCTGAAAACAAACCATATGGTTGATAATTTGTATGCCCAAATTTTTTTTTTAAAAAAAATGATATTTTGAATTATCAAAAACTATATAATTTTCACATTTTGTACATTTCCCCAGACCGCAAAATCTCAAATTTATAGAGTTTTTATTTGGAAATAAAATTTATAAGTGTTTTTTTTTTTAAAGAACAAAATTTATAAGTTTTAAGGGACGTGAAGACTCCAAGTTTTATGTTTATTTGTGAGTATAAGATTAAAATTTGGGTAAATATATACTTAAAATTTGGGAATAATATTTAAATTTATGATTTTTTAAAAAAATTTCAATCAAATTGATATTAATATTTTAATTATGCCCTTTTTTATTTAATTTAGTTTTTTACATTTATTTTTTTTAAGAAATTTATATTTAAATATAAAATAATAAAAATATCATACTCCTCACCTCCCATCTCAGCATCGTGATGACCATAGCGGTGTGAGGCCGCTGAGCTTCGGCACAATGCGCATAGGCCACCAAATTGCGCACATACGAGGCTATAGCGTGCACAGGCGGCAACACACGCCCAGTTGGTCACACACAATCCGGCCTCACGTGCAGCCCCTCTCGCAAGTAGTCATAAGCGCAAATACGAGTGGCAAAATGGGTTGGCAGGTTAAGTTTGACTCAAATCTGAACTCGACTTGACCTGAATAGCTTGACTAAACCTGACCGTTTATAAAAATGAGACAAAATCAATGACCTAAACCAACTTAAATAATAAACAGGTCAGGTCAAGATGAAATATTAGCGTTGGAATCTGGGAGGCCGAGCGAGTGGAGGTGAGCAAGTGGGTAGTTCCAATAGGGAGACTCACTAGTGGGGATTTCGGGAGGAGGTCGGCGAAGGAGAGACGGATGGGCAGAACTGTTGGCAAGTGCAAGGTAAAAAGTTGGACGGACAAAATGTTCGCAATGCCTCCATAACTTTCTTCTAGACATGTGATGGGGGACATGGACACTGATAATCCTTCTCCTAATTCTCTCCTTCCTCCAAGTTCTCTTGTTTTCCTACACATAATTAGGAGCAATATCGTCAAGCCAAGTGGGAGCGGCGAAGGGGAGAAAGCTAAAGCCAATGGCTCCTCAATGAGGTTTTTAGATTATTAACTTATTTTTAATTTGAATGAGCTGCTAGTAAGATATATGTTGTAGTTTCAAGGCTTTGTATGGCGTTACTCGGTTTCAATCATACTTTTCTATATTAATTGAAGGAGAAGTAAAGCTTTATGTAATTTTCTTGTAAGTACTTACTCTGATTTCTTCGTTCTATTAAGTGTTGATCTCACTCTCTAGATAAAAAAATTGTTCTCTTAATTTTCCCAGAATCTGAACAACTTCCATTGCATAATTTTTGGTTCTCCAATCAAACTCAAAATCTTTAGTTTTTTGTTGTTCATTAAAAATAGCTATAGCTTTTGCCTTTTTTTTTCTTTTTGTTTATGAGACTAAGCGCAGTGAAGCACTAATATAGGTCTAAAATTCATCATCAGATTCTTTAACTTTAGCTTTCAGAGATCTCAATTCTATTATGTTCCCATCAGTGAATGAGTCTAGAGTGTATGATTCTTCACGAGAAGGATGTAAAGAAAGTGGTAGAGCGGGGAGAAGAGAAGATTGGGAATTGACATAGAACACGATATAGTCATTGTCTTCTATAATAGAGATTGATTGTCAAGTTTGATTCTGATGGCTTGAATTAGTCTATTGGATAAATGGAGTCCTGCGGACTTGATTTTCAGACCGGCAATTGTGACATAAAAATCAGGGCCCTGTTTGGCGCGAGGATCAAAACAGGATTAAAACAGGATCAAAATTGTACTAATTTAAAAAATAACAATAATAATAATAAATAAATTTTTTAAATCATTCTACACAAATTTAAATATAAAAAATATTATTTTACTTTACATAATCAATAATTTAAAATAAAAATATCAATTTTATTTCACATTCTAGATCAAAATATTCAAATCGAGTATTTTGATTTAAGATGTGAAATAAAGTTTATATTTTTATTAAAAATTATTGAGTATGTAAAGTAAAGTATTATTTTTTATATTAAAATTTCTGTAGAATAATTAAAATAATTTTTTTATTATTATTATTATTATTTTTTAAATTAGTACTATATTGGTCCTCGCGCTAAAATGGGCAATAATTTTTGGTCTCATTGCAAAGCCTGATAGCTGGAGTCACACAATCTTTGTGTAGTTGTGATATAAAATTATGAAGAAAAAGCTAGTGCATTTAATTCTTTTTTTTTTTTTGAAAAATAAGAAGAAAGAAGAGCAAAAGCTTCACACTATAAAAACTTATGGATACTCATATAATATTTTTTTTAATATTTTTTACCTCATTTTTTTTCATTAAATTAACATTTGGTAAAAACTTAGGACTTAATTATGGCAATGCCAATCTTAAGAAAGAAAAAAATATTCTATCAAAAAAAATCTAAAAAAAAAAAAAAAAAAACTTAGTACTTAAGCAATTTACTGGAAGAAAAAGGTTCTTCCATATCATAAGCAGCATAAATTCCCATAGGCTTTTTAGCCGCGCGGATGCCTTTTTGGGCTGCCTCTTTATTCTCTTTCCCTTAAGAAGGACTCGGGTCTACCTTCTTCCCCGCCGCCGGTGAATCCGAGATCAGCGGCGGCCAAGAACGATTTTTAGTGTGCAATCCCTCACGAGCTTTTGTTCCTACAACCTCATCGTCTCAAAGGTGGGTTTCAACCTCTTCGTCACTCAATGAGCAAGGGATGTCGGTCGGCGTCGCACGCGCTGTTCAAGGACAAGGCCAAGAATCGTGTGGACGACCTCCAGTGCATGTTCTCAGACCTGCTGTCTGCCCGCCGGGAGAACCGCACCGGCGACGTCGCCGTGCTGGAGGAGCAGGTTAACCAGATGCTCCGAGAGTGGAAGGCGGAGCTCAATGAGGCGTCGCCTGCTACCTCCGCCCTTGTTGTGAGATTCTGTTTTTCGCTTCTTCCTGTTGTAAAATCGTTTTTGTTCGATAGATCGGTAGTGATAGTGATAGACCGGTTCCTCGGTGCAGGGGAATAGTCGGGTTTCGTCTGACCTATCATCGGAGATCCGTCGGCTGCTGCAACTGGGGGAGGAGGATGATGATGCCACAAGCAAATTGGCAGATCATTCTGCTACGAATCTTAAGGCAGAGCCCTTAGATGCGCCAGATGCCGGGGTTAGTGGCGGTCAAGGTGAAACTGCTGTTTTCCACGAGGTTATTCTTTTTCCCTTGTTTTCTCTTGATTTAAGCCAATGGATCTTCATTCTGGACTTCAAGAGGTAGAAATAAGGCAATGATCCATTGAGTTTGATGACCTTTACTTCTTTCTGGGCTCTGCCCATAGTTGCCTGATTTGATGAATTATTGTTTAATTGAAGGGGTGATTTGCAGCTGTATCACATAAAATCCTTGTCCTGCTTTAAAACCCACTTGTTAGTTGACTGCTTACATACTGCAAACGAGTGGGTACATCAACAACAACAAAACCTTAATTCAAGCTAATTAGGGTGGTCTACTAAATGGACTTATTTTCTCCATTCATCTCTATTTAAGCAATGACCTCTGTGAGTGCAAGCAAAGGTCATATGCAGCAATTATATCCAAAGTTATTTTTGACATTCTTGTACCTCTTTTTGACATCGTGACTTGAATCCTGTTTCATTTACATACGAGGACCTCTATAGGTTGATGATGAACATGACCTAGCCATCTTAAATACTCACTTATCTTATCCTATATAGGTGCCACATCTACCCTCTTCTTATTACAATCATTTTTAATATGTTCCACTCTACTGTGATTATTCATAAAAATATCTGCATCCTAGATATACTAATCTTTTGGATATCTTTTCACTCAATCCTCCAACCTTCAGTTCATGTTGCGAAAGAGTGCATGTCATGTTTTTATTAAAAATTCAAGATTTTGCATAGATCATCAAGAAAATTTTAAATTCACTATTATAAGTTTGGGACCTTTTGTTAATACTTTTGTTTTTGGAAGCATCATCTTTACTTTCATGCAGGGCACTCAATGTGGTTCTCGAGGTATCTGCATATTGGAATTTTTTTCTAGTTGTCAAATGTTGTTTAATTTTTAACTTTCTTGCATGGCTGTTGTGCTTGTTAGTAGATACATTGTGTGAAACAGACATGTAGAGGGTCATTAATATTAATTCTATGTGACGCTTCAATGGACTGTAAATTTTTTAATCGACATACCTAAATTACATTTATTGCATTTAACAAAAAACCCTCTACCTAAAATCTTTCAGTCTTGCTTAGTGCTAATAAAACGTGCTCCAAGTGCATGTAGATCCGTTTGAACCTTTTGGAAATTTAAGTATTATAAACATATAGATCTGTCTTCAAATTAAAATAAGATATTGTTATAGGATTGTCAATAAAACAAGTGTCAAGTCTTTCCTAATAAATGCACTCACATGACAATGATTGGTTTCATATTACCAAAACTAGGAAGACATTTTCATTTTCTTCCTTTGATATTTTGTTCCTTACAAAATGATATTAATAAAATTCAAGTAGGATGGGTAAAATGGAGAAATGCTTTTGGTGTGTTGTGTGATAGAAAAATTTTATCCAGACCTAAGAATAAATTTTATAAAACTGTAGTAAGACCAGCGATGATATATGGTGCTGAATGTTGGCCTACAAAGAGGAAACATACAAATAATATAAATATTGTAAAAATGAGGATGCTAAGGTAGATGTGTAGATACATACAAAAGAATGGAATGAAAAATGAGTATATTCGCGAAAAAGTTTGAGTTGCACCAATTGGGAATAAATTTAGAGAAAATTGACTTAGATGGTTTGAACATGTAAATCGTAGGCCGGTTGAAACTCCAGTAGGAAAATCGAGTTACTGGATTTTGCCGATGTACAAAGAGGAAGAGGGAGATAAAGAAGACATGGCAAGAAACTATAAGAAATGATCTTACTCACTTATACGTAAATAAAGATTTGTTGATTGATAAAGCGCAATGGAAATAAATGATTCATGTAGCTGTATCCTACCTAGTGGAATTAAAGCTTGGTTGTTGTTATTATATATTTTATTCCTAACATCATTTTGTCTGGCAAGGACACCATGATAGCCTATTTTTTATTACTTTCATATTTGCTTGATCCTGTCTATAGATTTAGATTTGGGCTGATCTAGAATGATATGATGTTGATTTAGCTAATTGATATCAATTAAAGATTTACAACCGACTTCAAAGGATAGCGATGTCATATTTCGTCTATTAAATATTTTCTATTTAGTTGCTTGTATTTGAAAATTTATTTTCTATATTTAGTTTTATTTCTTCATCATATTTTGGGATCTCTATAAATAGGGATCACCTTGTATTGTAATAGGAGGTTGCTATTATTGAATGAAATAATATTTGAATACTCTCAGCGCTTAGATTCAGATTAAAGGGTCGATATCCTAGATAGGGAAGTGTGAGGGTTAGCCTTGAGTGAGAATCCTTAAAAGAGTTTAATTATCCTATTTTTTTTAGTGAAAAAAATCCAGTTGCCTTTGATTCACCTCATTCATCCCCTAGCATTGTCGCCACTGTTGCATAACGCCACCGTCCCGTCGAGCTCATCTGCATTGAGCCGCTATCCCTTCAAACCAATTTGTGCGTCATCCGGCTAAGCTCGCCAGCATCGAGCCTTTATCCCATCGAGCTTGCTTGTTTGCTCTAGTCGTGCCCCACACGCAGCTCCTTTGCTTGCGTGAACCCATGAGAGAGGCCCACACGGTCACGTCTCGCTGAGCTTGCCTGTCCATTTAAGTCACCCACACGCATCTTCCTTGCCACACAGTCGAGTCGCTTGTGCCTGCGCACCATGCACCCGAGCACTCCTGCGCTCCTGACGCCCACACAACCGAGCACGCACGTGCGCCCACGTGACCAAGCATGCCCACACCTTGCCAAGCTGCCGCACAAAAATAGAAAAGGGAAAATTGCATACAGGTCCTTCTATTCTTCTGGTTGAGCGTGTAGCTCTTGTACTTGACCAAGACTCTGAACGAAGATACAATCTTATCTAAAACCATTTAATTACTGATTTTAGACTCAATTAAAATTATATTACTTGACTCGGTGATTCGTTTTGGCTGTAATTTTGTGATTATATATTTACATGAGAGAAATTACCATTGGATTTTATTTGCGAGATATCTGTCCATAATTTCGAGACTTTAAATCTGACTTATTGAATTAAAATCGACTGTCATAATTTAATTGATACATTCTTATTTATCACGGTTCAATTTAATTAAATTTTGAAATAGTTAATTTGTAGGATCTAAAAATCTTATTTATCATATTATTATATTTTAGAAAATAATTTGAGCTTAATTTAAATAATTTGTTAATTAATATTGCTGATTTATAATTCTAAAATTTTATTTGCCTTCCCGTCCAGCATCAATGTCTCTAATTTGTGATTCTTTTCTTATGAGAAAAAGGAATAGTGGATGGCTTGAGTTAATTTTCCTAATAGAATGGCACAGTTGATCTGTAGAGTGAAGTCAAAGTTTATCTTATTTATTTTTGATGAGGATGATGATGATGGCTATGTTTGTGCTCCTGTTTACTTTTGGTTAGACGTGATCATACTCTAAAATTTGGGTAGTATGAATGATGAGGTCTCTACATACTTGGATCTTCTTTCGAGATGCAAAGTCATCACAAATATTACTACTCTTTCATCACTTGTGTTGTAGTATGTTTTGCTTGATTTGTTATTCCAGAAAAGAGGATGCTGAAAAATGCGTAGCATTTAGCTTACTAAAACTTGCTGGAAACCTGCCTTACATCAGAACTTTTCATAAGCCGAATGATACCTCTCGATTATTTATTTTCTATTTAACTAGTTTGAGGAGATGAAACAAATTGTTCTGATTGATGGTTTGCTGGTAATTATCAGTTTTTATCCTTGATTTCCATTTTTGTTATATGGAAATAAGACGAAAACAAACTATGGTTATCGAATAGTGACTGCAAATATTCATTTTCAAATTTTCTGTGCCCCATTTTTTTACTTGTTGATATTACACAGCTTGCAAGCAGTTTTACCTATGATTTATGTTGGTTAATGCATATTGTTTCAACTCTTTTCGTTTTGTTTATTTAATATAAAATAGGGTGGAAACCATTGAACGTTAGTTTCGTTTAACCTGATTGCGGTTATCTGTTCTTTGTTATTACGATGGTGAGATGATGCATTTTGTTGAAACCATTGAAACCTTTAGCTCACTGCTCGTTCTTGATTCAGAGTTTCCACATGAATCAGGAGCTACAGCAACAAGAAATTCCAAGTGCTAACGATTACAAAACCAGCTTTGCTCCAAGCTCTGGCGAGGATGTTATAACTCAAATGGATTATCAGCAATTTAATTTGCAACAACTTCAGCCTAATCATTATATTGGTTTAGATGATGGTGGACAGGCTGCAGTTAATCTTTTTTCTCACTTTTCTGACTTGCTCCCGACAATCTGCCCTCCTCCCTCTGCATTTTTAAGGGCAAAATGTGCACTTTGGGATTGTCCACGTCCTACTCAGGGATCGGAATGGTGTCCGGATTACTGTAGTAGTTTTCATGCTACACTTGCATTCAATGAAGGCCTTCCTGGCATGAATCCAGTGCTACGCCCTGGTGGCATTGATCTCAAAGATGGTCCACTGTTTGCTGCTCTTAGTGCTAAGACACAAGGGAAAGAGGTCGGCATACCAGAATGCGAGGGGGCTGCAACGACAAAGTCTCCTTGGAATGCTCCTGGTACATGTGATTATTTTTAAAAGCAACTATTGTTTTGGACGTAAGTTACACTGGGCTCCTATGATTGGCCAGCTTTCAGCATAGACCCGGTTCTTTTCTGCCAATTATTAGTTCACGTTGGTTTCTTTTTTTTTATTTATTTCAATGTGGTCTATTTCAACAATTTTCATCATAATCAAAGAGCTTAAGTTGACCAAAATAACGCTCCATTTAACCCTTTCTCACTCTTCTATCTCTCTGAAGAGAGGCAAAGCTGAAGGGTGATATGCATGTTTCGGTTTGAATTAGACCACTCTTGCAACAGTTGAACGGTCTCAGAGACCAATGTGTAATGGTTTTAGAAAATGTGAGCTTGAAAGAGACGTGAAAACTTAAAAACCTGAGTGCAATTTATCCTATTTTGCATAACTCAAACCAGTACATATGCCCTGACTACAGCTTCTATGCTATTTGCAGAGTTATTTGATCTTTCTGTTCTCGAAGGTGAATCACTAAGAGAATGGCTTTTCTTTGATAAGCCTAGAAGAGCATTTGAAAGTGGGAACAGAAGGCAAAGATCTCTGCCAGATTACAGCGGGCGTGGTTGGCACGAATCCAGGAAGCAGGTAGTGAAAGAATATGGAGGGTTAAAGAGATCTTATTACATGGACCCTCAACCTTCAAACCATTATGAATGGCATCTTTTCGAGTATGAGATCAGTAACTGTGATGCTTGCGCCTTGTATAGGCTAGAGTTGAAGCTTGTTGATCACAAGAAGGGCGGTAAAGCTAAAAGTAATATTGAGTTGCTTGTGGACCTACAACAGCAAATGGACAAGCTTACTGCTGAGCATTCTTCAGACAAGAAGAGGCATCTCAAGGGAAGGGCAAAGGACAATGATGAAGTTGCAGAGTTTACAGCGTCAGATGTTGGCATTATAAAGGAAAATTCTTTAAGTGCTTATCATGAGGAGATGGTTTCAACGCAAGAGAATCCCATCTACGGACCTCATCTACCTTACGGCTATACGATCGAGAGCTTAAACAATTATTACGACTCCGATCTAAATTATCTAGGAGATGGTGTGTGAGACAAAAAAATGAAAACCTTCTTATCGTACTTATTTGACCTCCAGTTTTCATATCTATGCTCATGCCACAACAGTTCCGAATACTTCAGATTCTCTTCTCTCCATCCGACTGTCAACAGGTTTAAGTTACTGTTTTTTAACACACACCTTGTCAATGGCCAAAGTGGCTAACCACGCCATGTTGCCATCCCCTCCCTTCGCCTCGTATATGACATCTCTCTCCATACACTGATCTATGTAGCTACTTCATCCGTTCATTGTTTGAAGATCGAATGGTCTAGGGCCAATCGTTGACAAGCAGTGGGAGATAAAATAGTGCATAATTTTATCTGTAGCTATTTCTAAATTAAAATATAATGCATGAATTCTAGAGTATAGATGAAATATCCTCTTAAGATGATGACTTGCTTAACATGCTTTTGGATTTTCAAAAAAAAAAAAAAACCATTTTTGTGGCATTGGCATGAAGATCTGGTTGACAAATATGTAATTAGGAAGGTTTTGGCGGTTCCTGTGTAATTCGCCTGGGGAAGAAGCTGCAGAATTTTAAGAATGCGCCCTCAAATTGTCTACTTGACAATAAAGATGCAGGACTTAAGAACTTATTCTAAACACTAATGATGTACAGTCTATTAGTAGAAGATGATTCAGTGAGATTTGATTTTTGCAGTCTAATTTTCGCATACCAGGCATATGTTTTAAGGTTAAAATTTGTGACTCAGAAGCATTAGGAGGTATACCTATTAATGTTTTGTGTCATTCAATCTTTGTGTGGTCATCATTTTCTGTCTTTTGATCTTCCAATTAAGGAGGGAGATTTGAGATTTTGTCTCAAGAGTATTTGATTTAATATTATTTTTTATGTTATTTTAAAAAAATAATATTTTGATTTGATATTTTTACATTATTTTTTTAAAAAATTATTAAATTGTTATTTAAGAGTTAACATTTAAATGTTATAATATAATATTAAGATAATATTAAATTAAATATTTTTTTAATTTAAGAGTAAAGGTAATGGACTTCATTTGATTATTAGATTTTTATTATGTATATATATATATATATATTTATTTATATTTTTTATGTAAAATTTAGATAAATTTTTGAGCAAGCTAATTTTGAAAATTGAAATATACTGTCAAGCTAAGGCGCTATTTGGCGCAAAACTAAAATAAGATTAAATTGGTATTAGTTTAAAAAATAATAATAATAAAAATAAATAAATTTTTATACCATTTACACAAATTTTTATATAAAAGAAATATTATTTTATTTTACATACTCAATAATTTAAAATAAAAATATCAATTTTATTTTACATTTTAGATTAAAATATTTGAATTGAGTATTTTGATTTAAAATGTGAAATAAAGTTTATAGTTTTATTAAAAATTATTGAGTATGTGAAGTAAAATATTACTTTTTATATTAAAATTTATATAGAATAATTAAAAAAATTTATTTATTATTATTATTATTATTGTTTTTTAAATTAGTACTATTTTAGTTTTGATTTTGATCCTCACGTCAAAGAAGGCCTAACTTATTTGGCTCAAGAATCAAATCAATTATTTTGGCTTGATTTTGAAGAAATTTAATTTTGATGGAATTTTCGAGTGACGTACGAGTTTATGGTAGTTTGCTTACCATTATTGCTGGATAATTAAAAAACATAAATTAATAATAAATAACAATTAATTTAGCATTAATTTGGCAATTAATTCGTGTAAATAATACTATTTCAATTAAAAATAAAATTATTTTTTACATGTCGTGGGATATGCCTAATAATATATATTTATTACTCAAAATAAACAAACCTAAAGTCCATTGATGATTTCGCGATTTTTGCGAATTTTAAAAATATATTATTTATTTATTCTTTGTTATTACTCAAAATTTTGCAGATATGAGCTTATTACAAAATCAATCTAAAACTTAATCAAAGTTTATTTAAAAAGTTAATTATTTAATTATATTTAAATAATATCATAAAAATTATAAAATTATAATTTTAAGATAATATTTAAATATTATCAAACTTGAGCACTATTTTAGATACCATCAATGACTAGAAAAATGATGGTAAAAACATTTGCCCTGTTTAGCATGAGAGTTAAAATCAAGATTAAAATAGTATAATTTAAATAATAATAATAATAATAATAAATAAAATTTTAATTTATTTTATATAAATTTTAATATAAAAAAATATTATTTAACTTTATATACTTAATAATTTTTAATAAAAATATCTATTTATTTCACATTCTAGATCAAAATATTTGAATCATGTATTTTGATTTAAGACATAAAATAATGTTAATAAAAGAGGTGAAGATTTAATTTTAAGCTGACGAAGTCGACAATTTTTTATCAAACATAAATTTTAACTATAAAAATTAACTTTATTTCACTTCCAATATAAATATGAATATTAGAATTTAAAGTATTTTATATTTTACATATTTTCTAATATTAAAATAAATTTCTCTCCCATTAAACTTAAAAAATAAAATATTTTTATTCTCTTGTCTAAAAAAAAATTCGAATCCATCGAGACCTTAAAGTATAAAATATTTTTTTGATATTACGAAAGAAATTTGAATTTTAGAAAACTTTTTGAAATAAATAAGTCATTTTATTTAGATGTTAAGGGAAATAGAATATTCTGTTTAGATCTTCGCATAATTTAATTGCATGCATAAAATACATAGGGGTATTTAGTTTATTATTTTTTTAATATTATATCACGTAATTTAGATGTCATAATATTTAGATATCATAATATTTAGATGTTACTTTTTGATTAATAATTTTATAAATTTATTAAAGATTATTTATAGATATAATTAAATTAAATAATTATTTTTTTATAACATAATATGATATCAAAATAATATTGATCTAAATTTCCACATAATTTCTAAATAATTTTGTGTGCTATGTATAGTTTTTTGAGGATGTTGATAAAATACGTAATTTATGTACCTCATATGCAAATATTCTGACTTTTAAATAATTGATATCTAATAAATGAAATGATATCAAAGCAAACTAATTATAAGACTAATATTTAAATAATTCTAATTTTTAAATTATATTGTCATCCTCTCAATCTCTTCATGCTTACATAACAACCATAAAATTTTTTTTCACTAAAAAAAGAAACAAATCATAAATTTGTTTATTTTATTTAATTTTTTATGTAAAATTTTCCATATTATTTGATTCTTAGTTAACTATTTTCTCTTCAAGACTTCCACACTTAATATTAAATCTTCAACATTAATTCACCATTTATAGCATTTGCTGTCAATATATTTCTATAAAGTTGATCTTTTTATTAAAAATTATTAAGTATGTAAAATAAAATAATATTTTTTTTATATTAATATTTATTTAGAATGATTAAAATTTATTATTATTATTATTATTTAAATTAGTATTATTTTAATTCTTGTACTAAACAAGACCTAAAAGTACTTATTTTATATTAAACGCTAATTTTCAGTTATTTTAAGTTTCTAATGTAATAGAGAATGTAAATATGATGAAAGGTAATGCATGCTCAAATTAAAAGTATTAAGAATTTGATATAATATCTAAGATACTTTATATATATATATATATATTATTTTAAGTTTCTAATGTAATAGAGAATGTAAATATGATGGAAGGTAATGCATGCTCAAATTAAAAGTATTAAGAATTTGATATAATATCTAAGATACTTTATATATATATATATATAGGTAAATGCTGCCAAAATAATTCCAAAATTAATTAAGCTTTATACCTCACCTGCTAAATACACATTAGCAATAACCGTCTATTGAAGCATTTAAACTTCCTTCTCTCTCCTAATAAAAAAAAGGAAAAAAACTTCTCTCTCTCCCTCTCTCTCCGAATAAATAAATCAATAAATAAAAGATAAATTACAAATAGATCTCTCTTATTTAGTCATATGTACAAGTAAGTTCCTATTATTTGAAAACTTCTCAAGTTAATCCATCAATTTGAGGTAAAGTGCAATTAGATCCAAAAGTTGTCAAAAATGTTATTTTTAGTTCTCTTTTTCTCTCGCTCCACCTTTCTCTCTCTCGATCATGCGATCATGAAAGCTATAGCTCACGACTATCGTAGCAAAATTCTTAGGTTCACGCTGCCGTCACTGCCATTTTTAGGCTACCAATTGCTATTATTGCAAACGAGTTCTTGACAGCACTCTCCAAAACTGTGATCGATACTGGCAAAAATGGAACAGCGGCAACTAGAGCAGAAGGCAACGATGGTGGGCGTCCCAGCAGTGGCGATGACAGTGGCGGGAATCCGAGAATCTAACTATAGCAGTCGTGAGCTATGACTTGCTCGATTAAGAGAGAGAGAGAGAGGTGGAGAGATAGAAGGAGGCAGGGTGGAGCCAAAAAATTAAAAGTAAAAATATTATTTTTAATAATTTTTAAATTTGAGTGCACATCACCTTAAATTAATAAATTAATTTAAGTAGTTTTCAAATAATAGTGATCTACTTACACATATAATTTAATACGAGGATCTGCCTGCAATTGACCTATAAATGAAATCCATTCCATGCACTGTAGAAGCGTGTGGGGTGGCAAACGCCCATGTGCGATGCATGGACGGCTCAGATTCGGCTGAAGTCGCCGAACGTGGGCCGCGGCGTAGACCGGCGCTGGAGAGGGACTGTGGAACCCACGTCCTTCGTGGGCCCTGCCGTCGGTGCGCTGCGATAATTCCGGTGCATCGAGTGGCGTATTCCTCGTGGGGCATCCCACTCCTGGTCCCCGAACGACCCACTCCCAGACGAGATCGTCCGATCTAAACCGTCCGTTTTATGTGGGTAAAGTATTGAGTGCATTTCTGGTGCCGCTCACAATTACCCGTGTTCTACCTTATTATCCAATACCGGTAGGTTTCGGCTGAAAGGTTACCCAAAAAATTTCGCCCCCTTTCTTCCTTCCTTCCCTTCTCCTCCTCCCGTTGTTGGCAGAGCTTCTCCTGAATCTCCTCCCTACCTTCTTTTATCCTTCTCTCTCTCCCATCTCTTTCGTAGCGATCTGCTTCTGTTTCATCTCCCTGGCGTCGAGCGGCAGCAATCGCCTGTTTCTGGTGGATCCCTTTTCTCTCTGGCGTGGTTTGTCATCTGGTGATCGCCTGTTTTGCGTTTCTTTTTTGTAAATTATTTTGGTTAATATTACTGATTTCTTGCTTTTGATGGAAGATTTGGTATCTGATCACGTGATGCGGTGCTTTGACATCTTAAATTTGGGTTTCTATTCTTAACTGCAGAAGGGGGCTGATTTTGAGAAGGTGGTTATTCGAGAACTAGTTTTGGGGCTCTTTGACTGCTGAACGGTTTCAGGTGCTAGTCACATTTCTGTTTTTCCTTGCAATTTGCGATTTTTTGTTTAGTATTGGTTTTAATTTAGGCTCGTTATGCGAGTGTCGGTGTTTTTAAAGTAATATTGGGGATTAGCATGTTAAACCTGGAGTTCAGGTTTGGAATGGATGGAAAACCGACCTCCTGAGATATTTTTATAAAATATTTTACGGTTGAATGTGTTTCTTTTCTTCATGGTATGCCTTGGTGAACATTTCGGTTTTACTGGTAGACTCGAGGATGACATGGTGATGATTCAAATTAGATAAAGGCTGAACAATCTTATTTATATGAGTCTTATTTATCTGAGTTATCTTTGTTTATGCGCTTCCTTCTGAAAAGGGTATTTGTTTTGTGGTGAAATAATTTGTTAATGCACTCAGTTTATACTTTGTTTTTCCTCGTGTTTGAGCATTTGTTTTGTTTTCCCCTTTAATCATGCTAGATTTTGGATTTTTGAAGCATGCTGCAAGTTCCTTCTAGTTACTGGTCTGCTGTTCTCTGGAAATTATTGTCTCAGTATGTCTAGGTATTTACTCAATTGTAACTAAATGTATTGTCAAAAGAATGTATATTTGTGAAGGCAATAACTATTTGAGTTCATTACTAGTACCTGATCTGGCTATCAAACTTTTTTAAAAATTTGGCCCAAACCAAACCTAGCTTGAACTGTGCAATAGTCTTTGACTTTGAGTTAAGGCTACTTGAGCTCAACTCATATATCTACTAATTTCAAGGTATGTCAATATGTTTTAAACTTATATATATCCAGGAACTGCATAAGAAGGCGAAGTTTTGGCACTCAATCAATCCCTATTAAAGTTTGCGCTGGAGTTATGCATCAGTTGCCCATGCACGAATACATTGATGAGCATGTATATGTATATGTATACTCATGCCATGTGTATTATATAAACTATGGTTATTTTTAGTTCATTGTATGGCTGAACCATCCCTGTTTAGACCACTCTTTCGAACTATGACTGATGTCCATTCTAATGAGAACAATTTGATTCAATTTTGACTCTTGTTATGTTTGAGCAGTTATTCAACATGTTTTGAGTTTTGTTCAGTATTTCAGCCTTAGGTATTATGAAAAGGAACTTGCATCAGTTAGTCACACCTTCTGGAAATAAATCTTATTTTCATGCGTCAAACTGAATTATGTGGTATTTACTGCATAACAATGTGTTGCTTTTCACAAACGATTAACCACCAAATATTTTCCTTTGTATGCTTTTCTTTGCTTATTATTATAATTTTTTTTTGAACAAGATTCTTTGCTTATTATTTTAGTAGTAAGCACAGAGTGTTGTTCCAATCAAAGGAGAAGTTCTCATCTCTCCACCATGTAGTAAATACCCCACAAACCTTTCAATGTAGTACATGATCTTCTTCATCATCCTCTTCTTCTCTTGTACCTTGTTTGGGAATAATCTCCAAACTACGAAGCAGGATTAGGAAAGTCATAATGAGGGATGTTACATTAAGTGTTTCTTGTATCTAGGATATGCAAATGATTGAAAGAGAGAGCAAAGCAAAAGATCTTAGGATCTCTTAGCGGTAAGAAAGAAAGAAAGAATGGGGGGTTGTGCTGACCATTCACCACCATGAAAGAGGAAGTCAAGTCGAGTATTTGGCATCAGCCGGAGTCATCGTGGTAGCTGAAAGGCCTTGTCCTAGGGCTAATCGATTAGCTTTGGTAGAAATATGTTCTAGTAGGGAAGGAAGAGGATGGTGAGAGAGCAAAGATTTCCCTTACCTCTTTTCCATCAAGAAAAAAAAGGCCTCTATCTATATTTAATGTCGGTATTTATAGAAAGGTGGAGCAGGTGCCCTTATTATTGAGGGTTCCCATGCGAATGAGCTCACTGCAAGGCCAACCCATACCTGGGCCACCTTGGGGAAAGGAGGGGTTACATGTGTAGGCTTGTACACCATGCCAAGGAGGGGGGCATGGTTGAGATATGATGCCATTAATTGCCCTATTAGAAGGAATGAGGAAAAGAGAAAGCTAGGGCCGAATAGCCTGCTTGAGTAGACTATTTAGGTGAGCCATTCGGTTGGAATGGCTGGAGGTTGCTTTCAGCTTGGTCGCCTTCCATATGGACGGTTTGGATGATGTGGTGATTTGACCACACAATATTCCTTATTGGTTTGTAAGAAACTAAAAAAGAGAATAAAACATGCATGCATAGGAGTAAGGACTATAGTTGTATAGGACTCTTTCTTGTTATGTTCTTTGAAGGAAGAAGTTTAATCTAGTTGAGAAACATGTTCTTCGTAAGAGGGAGAGTAAGAAAGAGAGTGCAATGGGAACACAAAATTACACGTGTTTATCGCAACTGAGATAGCCAACTCCAAAGTTTATTGATTCCACTTGAGTCCCACCTAGGATTAAATATACTAGTTTGACTCATAGTGTTTTGAGTGCCCAAGCAACATTGAATGAGGTTGAGTAATCCAAGCATCATACAGGCGCATCTATGACATCACTTTCATATAGGATGACATTGGCTACTTTGGAGTAAGAATTGTTTTGGGCTCTATTTATTTACTTTATTGATAGCTAGTTCTGTTTGTATGGGTGAATGTTTCATTAGTGAATTTTGTGTATTATTGGAGGATATGTGCTAGAATTGTTCATTCTTAGTAGCAGCAAAATAGTCCAAAAAGTTGTTGAAAAGAGATAAAAATAAAGTTAGAAGAGCAAGAAATAAGGTAATTGGACCCTACTTGAAGGCACCTATTAATGGAGGAGCCAACCTAATTTCTCTGTAGTTTTTGTATTAACGATAGTGATGAACAGCGATGCGGGAATTAATTTGCAAGTCAAGAGAAATAGTCGCTGGAATTAATTTGTAAGTCAAGGGAAACATGCTCATTTAATTAATTTTGAAGTGTTGCACTACCATAAAGCACAACTTCCCTTCTCAATCGGCGAAAAGGAAATAGGCTATCTAATTTGATCCATCAACAGTCCCCTTGGTGCCAAGTGGCAAGCATTTTGATGCGAGACAGATGGATGACAGTGCAAGCTCAGAGATCAGCAAATTTGTATATTAGATTAATCAAAAATTAATGTAGAAATTTTAGGATTTAATTTTGTGACAAATAAAAATTAATTAAACCTGCAAAAACTAATTCTTTCACAATTTTAAATAAATAGGATTGAAGGTAATTGAAAAATTATCAACTCAGATTAGGGCTTAATTTGGTCTTCAATAAATTAAAAACATGTCAATAAGATATAAGTTCTCTCAATATTTAACCAACGACAATTATTGCATTCAATAATGAAAAGCTACATAGACAAGCAAATTCAAGCAAAAATCAAACGAGCAAAGAATTCCACAATAGTCGAATTGCCAAATTACTCAATTCGTAGAAATTTGTACTTGAATCAAAAGATTCGACCACTTGTTCGCAATTTCTAGATACACTTGGCGACTGTGGCTCTGTTGGAACTTGGTTCGGCACGATGCAAGCAACAAAGGAGGGATCCAATCAATTGGCTCGCAAGGGCGCACAGAAGGTGGGCACAACAAAGTCGCGCGAATTCGATGAATCACAGGGAAGGCACACGCGAATTGAGGTGATCGACGTGCAAACGAAAGCTTGGTGGGTTGGCAATGTCACCAGCGCGATGCGAACGACGCAAGGTACAGGTGGAGCATTCGATGCGGGAGTCGCGAGGCCCAAATGCTGCAAGGCACCAATGGCGAGATTGGCACAGGCAGTGGAGATTGGCATAGGCAGTGGAGATTGGCAAAGACGGTCTATTTCGACGCAGGCGGACGCCACGAGACTCATCACACACCGGACGAACGAGCTGGTGGGAATACGATTTGGCATCAATGCAGGGATAATCCAAATTTGATGCGACTGAATAATTTTCTGTAGAAAGACACCAAGCGGACAAAAAGTGGAATGAAGTGAATGTTGAGAGGGATTGAAGGGGATGAGTTTGAGCGTGTGAGGTTCAGGGATTCTCACTCATGGTCTAAGCCCTTTCCTATTCGAAATATCGATTCAATCCAGAATTAGGTAATCCTAAGGTAGAGAGCAATAATATTTTATTCAATATTAATTGAAATAATAATTAGGAAGGCATTTATATATATTTTCATACAATCGGCGCAATAAAAAGAAAATATAGCATAATATAATTTTCTCACACAAATAAGAAAATACTTGACACTATACCTAAAATAGCAATTATGGAAATATAATAACTAATAAAGAATAAGTACAGGAAATAAAATCATCCCAAAATGGAATCTCTCATCAATCAGAATGAATGAGGAGACTTCAATTTCACCATGTTAGTAATCCGCAACATCCATCTTTCTAAATTTGTCTTAACTATCAATCGATCAAGATGAAGTAATGTGGCTAAATCTCGGCTGTCGGTGATAAACCCTGTCAAGGATGAATTGACCATCGATCATGGTGTCTCCACCATGTTCATGATATTTGAGCTCTTCTCCTCTCTTTTCGTTGAGCAAGCCTAATTTAGCCATCCATTTTTTTGATCCACTATTCAGATTACACAAGAAATTGATTAGGCTTATCCTTAAAGTTTTTGGGGAGATTTTGGTTGATTTTTTGCAGAGATTTTCTGTGGAGATTTTGCTAGAGGGGATCCAACCTAGCACGCGATAAGGAAGTAGGGATCGGATTCATTCTTCCTTTAGGTTTGAGGCACGATCACAGGGAGCGAGCATATGGCTTGATTCTATTATCTTACCTTATTCAATATTCATGTTTTCTCTTTCTTTTTTGTTTACCTCTATATTTTTCCCTTAGCTTAGCCTATTTTGTTTATTTCTTTTTGTATTTTATATCTATTTTGAGATTGGATATATGTATATATATATATATATATATTGATGTTTAGACCTTATTGTTCCATATTTTTCTAAATTTTCATCTACGTATATCTAAAATTATAGGAGTGTTTCTTATTTATTGTTAAATTCATTATATATCATAGTTGGATTAATTCTATGCTGCGTGGTTCTAATTTCCAAACATACTGAAAATTTCTATTTTTATGAAATATCTTATGCATGTGGTTCATTGTCATTATATGATAGATTATTTTGCATGCTTAGCAAATATTCTTGTGGTGGTACGTTATTGTTGGAATCTTATTGTTTCAAAGACTAGATCTTTTTGTATATCACGTAAAGATCTTTTTGAGTTATAGTTATTCTTACAGGCAAAAGCATAGGTGTAATTTTTTTCGAAAAGCACTAGAAAATTTGATAGGCAAAAGCATAATAACTCATGAAATATCTATGGTATATTTAGTTTGAATTTTTTCATTTGTCTGGCTTGGGTTAAAGTTAACCTTATATGTCACATCATACATAATTATAATATTAAATAAATAATATTTTAATGTCTACACAAATTACAATTTTTAAACCAACTTTATTTCACATCTTAAGCAAATTTAAAAATAAAAACTAAAGCTCTATTTGGCATTGCTGTGGTGTATAAAAAAGCATTATGTATAACTGTATGAAAAAGTGCTATCATATAAAGCTTTTTTATGCTTGGTAAATTGTTGTTAAAATCAATGTCAAAAGCAGAATCGTTTAGTAAAAACTACTATATTGTATAACCAATTGATGCTTTTGATCAAATTTTACATATACATATGGCTATTTCAATTATATATGCCATTGATAAATAATGATACATTTTTTGTTGATGTTTTTTGTTATATTGATTGTTTCATAATTAATTTGATTATATATATTTAATTATCTATATGTAATTTTAAATATAATAATTATATTTATATTTTTGATAAATTTTTGAAATATATGTTCATTAATTAGTAGTTATATATAATAATTATAATTATAATTATTTTAATTATGTATATTATTGAAACTTTATAATAATGATTGCTTATAATTATTTAAATATTAATTATAATTTTATGTAAAGTTATTAGTAATTATATATAATAATTTATATTTTAATTATGTATTATTATAATTATTTTTAATTATATCATGAATAATTATTATTGCAACTACTTAGGATATTGCGAAATGAGGGTAAATTTGTATTACATTATTTAAATCAGCTTTCTAAAAAGAAGCTATTCTAAAAATGTTTTTTAAAGCTTTCTACCATAGTTTGTTTTTAGACTTGTAGAAGCTGAAATTTCTTTTCCAATAGTTTTACCATACTCATTAGTTTCTAGCTATATAAAAAAGGTGTGTTTCTTCCGAAAATGCTATGTCGAATGTAGGATAACTTTATTTCATAGCCTACACACATCATAAAAAATAACTTTATTTCAATTTTTTCACAAATCTTAAAATAAAATTGTCTAATTAAAGGTTAACTTTAACTTGATTAAAATTAATCTGGCTAAACAAGCGCACATATAATAATAATGATATACATTAAAGGTGAATGACACCTTTATTGAATACTATGCCTTGTAGATATAGGATACATCTGGTATGTTAATAATGAATGATAAGATTGATAATGCTTTTGGACTACTTTATGATGATAAAACATCTTGGATTTTGGTTGGAGCATTTATTATGGCAATGCAAAGGATTGAATGATGAGCAGGAAAGAAACTATTAACAACTTAATTGCTTTATTAGCATTGATATTGTGGAGGTGTATTGTGGTTGAGCTAGGGCCTAGGAATGATGATGTGAGATAAGAGAGAGTGTGGGAGCAGCAACAATTCTAGATGAGGTATTAAGATGTTCAATCTGATGATGTGGGAATGCGGTATTAGCAGTGATCCATAACTATGTCGTAGAATAAATGCAAAAGGAATTGTGAAGAAGAGGAATTGACAGATGTTTATGTTCATAAGTTGCTCAAAAGGAGCATGCTTATTGTCTACTTGGATTTATTAGAAAGAATGATGACTCTTTTAGAGTTGATTTTAGGCAACTTACTAAGAGTCTTATATTTGACAGAACCTAATCCATTGTATGAATAGTGAGGAAGTAAAATGGGCTTTTTCTTGGGGATAGAGGGACTTGAACCCTCACGATTTTAAAAGTCGACGGATTTTCCTCTTACTATAAATTTCATTGTTGTCGTTATTGACATGTAAAATAGGACTCTCTCTTTATTCTCGTCTGATTCCATTTTCAAGAGTCAAAAGATCTATCAAACTCTGGAATGAATCATTTGAGCATTCATCCGTCTTTTTCCTGGAATTCGTTGGAATGGCTTCACATCACAATAACTCTTCCTTTTTTCATAGATTTGTTGATCTTTATAATGATTATTTGATCTCTATCATTCTATAGAAGAATAAAAATAAAATCATATATCCTAAAAGAAGAAAATATCTTTAATAGGAATAGAATGTTAGGATTTTCTAGATTTCTTTGTATTCAAATTTCATTTGTATTCTATGTATTAGATAGAATACAAATAGGATAAGATCCAAATATGCTTTTCGTGAAAAAAGACCAGTTGAGGGGAAGAGTTTCTTCAAACAACAAGGAGCTGGGGCAACTATGCAATCCAATGATATTGAGCATGTTTCCCATCTCTTCTCGAGAAACAAGTGGGGTATCTCTTTGTATTCCGCCAAGATCTCTTCGTTACTTGGGGGAAGAATCAGCACGAACCGGATTTTTTGAGGACCGTCTCGAGAGAGAATTTGATTTGGTTAGATAATGTGTGGTTGGTAAACAAGGATCGATTTTTTAGCAAAGTACGGAATGTATTGTCAAATATTCAATATGATTCCACAAGATATATTTTTGCTCAAGTAATGGATTCTAGCCAATGGAAAGGATTTTATTCTGATCCATCCAGAGATCATTTCGATTCCGTTAGAAATGAGGATGATTGACCTGTCTTTTCTATTCCGTTACTCAAGAAATCCATCCCATCCCGTCTTGCTTGACTCGAGTGCTAGTTGAATTTTATGCTCTTAATTCGAACACTTTTTTCACTTCTCCATTGCTACTATCATATTATAAGAATTGCATTGAACTTAGTACTTTTTTTTAACTGAATCTCATTTTGGAAAGAAACGTTAAACCACGGTAAAACAAGCATAGGAAACAAGTGATGATTACTACTGCTTTAGAACATTATTGAATATAAAACATTTATCATGTTTGGTAGCAGCTTCAGCTTTAAAAAAATGTAATTGGATCGGCCTAATCCGACTCATAAAGTGGCTTTGGATAATTAAAGTGATTTCACTTGAAACCAAGTTGAAGACGGTTCCAGCTTTAAAATGGCTTGAAGCTATTATTTTAGATTTGGCTTCATCCGATGGAGAAATCTATTTGGCCGATTTCACTTAAGTGAATCAGCTTGAGATGGGTTAAAACTGCTCAAATCTGTCTACTAAAGTCCTACACAGCCATCCCTACCTCTCCTTCAAATATATGTAATCTCACCTTTCAAACATATCACTTCAAATGTATATAATATCTGGAATAGCTTTTAGATTTCTCAATTATTTTTTTTTTCAATTGAAGATTATATTTTAAAGGATTAATTCATGTGCACTTTATTGTTGTATTAGATTATTCTTTCTTTTATGCTTGTTTAACAGAACAAGTGTTAGCGTAATACTGTATTTGAGAAGTTCTTTAGCTTGCTTGTCATGTTGGACATATTAGCTTAAATGCTTTAATTAGGTTTTCTTCTTTTTGATTTTTTTGTTTGAAATGCTTTGTTTGAGAAGTTCTTTAGCTTGCTTGTCGTGTTGGGCATATTAGCTTAAATCCTTTACTTGGGTTGTCTTCATTGGAGAGCTTTGTATGGAAACATGACCCTAGGCACTCCTAGATATTCAGATCATACAACCTTCATGAAGAAAAGTTATCACAACTAGATATACTGAACCTTCTTAAGTACTTAATCAAGCCCTAATTTCATTGTTATTGATGGCTGTAAGTCCTGTTTTAGTTTTCTTCTTGCAGTTCCTATATGGTCAAAGTTGGGCAATAGGTTAACCATTTAAAACTTCTCTCTGACTGGTCATACTGCTTTCAGAGAAAAATAGCTCATTCAGGACCGTTAATGGGGTAAGTCTACTGTTACTGTTTCATTGTTCATGTTGATTATCAAAGGATAGTGTGATTGTAGGAGTTAATTGTAATCAGTCCAAAATATACTTTCCTCTACTGTGCTTCTAAATGATCACCTAGAATCTATATGCTTTTTCCTTGTTGTTCATTATTGTATGTAGTCAACCTCAATCTTCCAACTGACATGGTATATCTACATACATGAATAAGCAACAATTTGCTTAAAGCAAAGCTAATAATTATTGTTTTCTTTATGTTTGTTTCCTTGGAGAAGTTATTTGGTCCAGCTAGACTATGGCTATGGATTGTCCATGCCTAGCCAAAGTCATGAATGACTTCGGTTCAATGATTAACTCTCTATGTATTGATTTGAAACTATTCGAGTTCCTTAGGGACAATGCTACAAATATGAAACTCAAGCAATTCGATAATGAATACTGGCAAGAACCAGCAAGTTGATAATGAATATTCTTGGGTTCTTGCATTCTTTTATTTTCTTTAAGACTATTCTCTCCTTCACTCAATGGCTATGGATAAGCTTTAACCAAGTATTCCCCTTCCTCTTTACGTTGTTCTACTTTGTACAGTAGTCTCTTCCTTTTTTCCCTCTTTGAAACATGATGCTTGCAAAGGAGTGATGAAAGAGAGCCATGCAAGAGAAACTAGGAAGACTAGGATTAAACTTTTGATTCCTCTATATTTTGCATTATCGTATACTAAAAAGGGTTTTAGAGAGTGGAGAACAAGCAAAAATCACAATAAATGGCGTGGAGAGTGTAGGGATGGCAATTTTTACCCAAACTTGTTTAAGCCGCCCCATCCCCCCTCTAATGGGGCAAGTATGGGTCACAAAGTTGAACCCGTGACCCGCTTGACCCATTTTGGGGCGGGGCTACTTTGGGTCTAGCATAATTATACCTGTCTTGACCTATGACTCGCAATTAATTAAATAAAATTATATAAAATGATTAAAATAAATTTTATGTCCTTATTTTGATTTAAAATAAATCATTATGGATATGAAGTGGGGAGGAGTGTGGGTGCTCGGGGTGGGGTGAAATGGGGAGGATATGGGATGGTAGAAGGGAAACGTGACGGGGCTGGGTTATGTGAAAAGCAGAGCAGAGCGGGGTAGGGTGGGGCAAGGTGGGGCGGTTAGCTGGCATGGGTAGGTATAGATAAGGGTTAAAAATATTGCGGGACAGATATTGGTTTTGCATAATCCAACCCGTTGCTATTCCTAGGAGAGTGGGGAATTACAATAAACGGCTTCAACCAATGATCCATCCTTCATGTGCAGGAGGGGTTTGGCCAAAGCATGGGAAGACAAGATTGTGGTGGGTAGGGGAGACACGGGGGAGGGGATGGTATTACAACTTTCATCCCAAGAATTCAAGCATCATGCAAAATCCTTAGTAGACTACCCCCACAATTTCCAAATCTTCTAGGAGGATGCGACAGGCAGCTTGTTGCACTAGGCTAGGTTTGGGTTAGCTTGGGCCCAATCCGAGCCTACCCCATGAGTTGGGCTATCTTGGTTTAGCCCAAGTTGGACCCAAGTTGACCTGATGTTTATTTTTGTGAGCTGGTTTCTTTGATAGCACTTGTTCGGATGTTCTTTTCATGCATCAACTTCACAAATTAAGACTGTCAATTCTACACGCGTGATGCATATACATATAAAGCTTCATGTTTTGAAGTCTTAAATTTTCCACTTGACTGTATTTTCTGTTATTTCTGCACATGTATATGCACTTGGGCACTGTGCATGCACAGGTTTTGTTTAATGAATAATCTGTAGCATTCACACATACACACCCAATACCGTGCACATGCTTGTGTGACAAGGAGGTTGATTAGTTATGAAGCACGGACACGACACGGGGACACGCGACACGACACGGCGACACGGCGATTTTCTAAAATATAGGACACGGACATGGCATGATACGCCAAATATAATAATAAAATTAAAAATTTATACTTAAATATATATATATATATAATATAATATAAACTTAAATTTTTAAGTATAAACAACTTGTAAGTAGTACTGATATCTCATAAAATTAAGATAAAAACTTGAGAACAAACACCGTCGCATTAAAAATATTTGGGATATAAATTTAGGGTCCATTTTGAATAAGAGAAAATAAAAATTTGCTTATTAGGATAATCACAGTGAGCACAACAATAAGAGAAAGTAAGAGCTCTCGGTGTTTATGAAAAAAGAATAAAGGTGAAGCCGGAGTTTTAAATTTTTTGCGATTGGTTCATTTTCGTAAGGCTTAAGTGCAACAAAGGAGAAATAAATTTGATTTAACTTAGTCAACTTAAAATTTTGACTTATATTAGGTAAAATTTTAATAATAATAAGAGATAGGCTTTTAGTTTTATTAAATAAAATTTTAACGATAATAAAAAAAATGAGATAGATATATTCATAAATTTTATTAAAAATATATAATATCAATAAATAAATTTAACGTTAATATTAAATATATCCAATTCTATCTTATGTATCTCAGAAGTGTCCTACGTGTCCCAAAGTGTCCTCGCGTGTCTAAGAAGTGTCCTTAAAATTTTTTAATATTATTTTATTAGGACACGCCACGTGGCGTGTCTGATATGGTGTCCCCGCATGTCCTCGCGTGTCCCCGAGTGTCCGTGTGTCCGACACGGACACGGCGTGGTTCTTGAAGTGTCCATGCTTCATAGTTGATTAGGCTTTTCTCCATTTCACATCTCTCTGTTTCTTGCCTCTTTTTCCTAACTGTGGCCAAAGGTAGAGGTTTATGGTAAGGTGTATGGCATTGAAAGAAGAAGCTAGAGTTTGAGTCTCTTGTTCACAGCTGTGGCTTCTTCTCAGTCTCCATCTCAGCTGTGGTTCTCTCCCTATGTGTTTGGATCTTTGGAAGGTTTTTAATGGATTAAATTGAATAACATTCTTACTGAAAGGTGTTGGCTTTGTAAGCCTAACTGGAGATTTTTAAGGTAGAGGTTTGTGGTTCTTAGCCAGATGTCATGGCTTACATGGCTAACGCAATCCAAATGTTCAGTGGAAAAGTAAAGCATGAAGTCTAGGATTTCTTCCTTGCTCTTTCTGCTTTCTTGCTTTGTTTAGTGCTTTATTTAAATGGCATAAATTTAGACATGAATATTTATCTTCTTTTTTGGTTAATAAACTCTCCTAATAAGATGTTCTACTATGTAATCTGTTTGTACTATTCTGTTGAACTATGAGTTGAAGAACTTAGCCTCTCTCTTAGATTCCCCTTGAGGGGATGATTTGGCAACACTTGGAGTCTCTGGTTTAGTTCACCAAACTTTTACTCCATTGTACTATTGAATTGCCCTTTCATGAGTCTCACGTTATGGGAAATTTAATCTTTTTATAAATCAACTAGCCTCTCATTAGTGGTTTGTTGGCATCAAATGCTTATTTGTTCTACCTTTCTTATTGATAAGCTACTGTGTATTTGCCTTACTTGTTATCGAGTAATGCAGAAGCAAACAATTAGCTTGCAAAGAGAAGCTGAATACTATGTCATCACCATCTCTAGCCTTACCTCAAATATTGGGGATTGCCAATTTTCCAGGAAAATTTGTCTTCACAATTCACTTCTTTATAGAGCTAATTTTAGCCTTTATTCAAAAATTAAGCTGAACGGAAATCTTGCAATTCTATGTCAGATATAATATGCTGCTACGAAAGAAAGGAATTTGCAAAGAGAAGCTGAATACTATGTCATCACCATCTCTAGCCTTACCTCAAATATTGGGGATTGCCAATTTTCCATAAAAAATTGATCTTCACGATTCACTTCTTTGTAGAGCTAATTTTAGCCTTTATTCAAAAACTAAGCTGAACGGAAATCTTGCAATTCTATGTCAGATATAATATGCTGCTTCGAAAGAAAGGACTTTGCATGAAAATGGAGGCATCGGCGCCTTATAGACTTCCGCTACATCAATCTCACCACAGTAATCATTTTTTGATGGCCAAAGCGGGAAGTTGGTAATAAAATGGCTGGAAGTGTTTGCCTGATTCGTGCTGATGTTTATGGCATCCCAGACAAAAGAAGGATCCCCTGTGATACACCCCAAAGGCTAAAGCCTAAACAGCTAATTCCTAGCTGCTGATGTCCCAACTGAAGTTTCAATTGAAGTACACTTATTGGTTAGCATCCCGTGACATCAATTCCTAACATCGCTTATTTATCTTATTTCTCGGTATCCTATTTTATATTCTACTTCTTATCCTTATTTTTTTCATTTGGCTTTTGCTTCTAGATACTCCATTCTTCCATAAATCATCAACTGTACCAACCCAATTTCTTTATATTACTGTATTCGTACATTCTACAGCTTTTAGTTCAGCTGCTTCCTATATTCTTCTAATGCAACTTACAAATAATTAAAGGGCATTTACATTTAAGCTCTTGTTCATCATCATCCCCATTGAGGTTTTTTCCCCTGATAGCTGCCTCTTTTGAAAAGCTGCAGTATACATGCCATCTCTTCATTTGTTTTGGTTAAATGACAAATTATCTGTACAAAAATCAAATGTCTTGGTCCATTTGATTCCTTGTAGGCTGTCATGAAAACTTGCTCACCCATATTTTCCTCCTCCATATATGAGAAAGCATTAAAGCTGAAGCAATGGGGAATATTTTCACTGGACTTGTAGGACAGCTCAAACAAGATTGTTAATTACCACATCTCTGTTGGACATCAATTGTTGAATCTTTTCACCAAAACCTTACTGCCTTTTCGTTTCAGACTTTTCTCATCAATCTTGTGTGTGTGGGTGGGTGATTAGTGGGGGATGGTGGTTAGAATATATGTCCTCTAGATATTATTTTGTATGATATTTTGTTTCCTTTATTTACTAGTTTTCTTATTTTCTGTTTTTCTTATTGTGTTCACTGTGTATATTTTAATGTGGGAAGGTCCCATATTCTTTGTCCTTACTAGTCTTCTTACAATTTAGTTTCTTGTATTCATCTCCGGTGTTTCAAGTGAGGGCTCTCTTACTGTTGGAATAACTAATTCTATTTGTCAATTCCTCTCAACAAAAGAACTGACTTAGGGAGTGCATGTAACAGCCTCTTGAACAGGTGGATGACACATATAATGCAATTATGTGTAGGTCTTACATGAAAAGTGGATCTATTTGCGTCTGGTTGCTAAATTAGACCTCCCTAATTATAGTAGTGCGATTACTAGCAGGACTTGCAGCAACTGAAAACGAATATCATGGCATGCAAACTTAGATCAATTTTCATTCATAAACATTGTGTTGGATTATTCTCTCTTTCAATCATGTAGTTGGATATGCAAATCATCTAAAACCAAGAATTTACTGAATACTGTCTCCAATAATTGATGATTTACTGGGCCCTTTTCTTTTACAGGTTTTTACAAGGAACTCTGATTTGCTGCGTCTGCAATCTAGAAGCTTTTCTATTTGAGATTTGTTTTGAAAAATATTGATCAGCATGGGACACAGAAGCACACTATGTACGCAACGGATGTTTGATTTGGAATCTGAATCAAGTGAAAGCTGTCTCCTTCCTGCCTGTCGCTTTCCTGAAAGTTTTGCTGATTACGCAAATAGATATCCACATCCTGTTGTCTCAGCCCCTGGAAATACTACAGATCTTTTGCATCAATTCAGGGACTATCAGGAGAGGGTTATTTTCTGTGGAAATCAATATAATGCCATCCAGAACTTCCATCCTATCTCAAATCTTGGTTTAGGAGGGTTTGCTCCAAACTTTTATGATGCTAACATGTTACTTGCACCTGCTGGCAGAAATTTCCCTGTGCACCAGACAAATATAATAACTGAACAGCTGCCTTCCTTTATCAGTCAAACAGATAATGTAGTTCACGTAGATGAATTTGGTAGGAATAATGAGCTTGTTAATTCTGACAGAGGATCTTGCAAGAGGAAAAATTTAGATGCGATTCCAGGATTCTACTACAATCTTAATGGACCAGCAAGCTCAAGCTCTTCTACTTATAACTCAAATTGTGGTTTGCCTCTGTGGGGTCATTTTTATGAATCTGTGCCACATGCTGTAGATCCAACTAGCCGTTGCCCACAATATAGAGGAAGAGCTCCTTTGATAGGGGAAGGATCTCATGGAAGTGCACAGAACAGAGTAGTTGCCAGTGGTTTTCATCAAGATCTTGCATTTGTGCCGCAACAAAATTGTTTATTTCCAGGGTCTCATATGAACTACCCCTTCCCACCTACTAATAGGGCATTTGCATCATACATTGGGAATGGAACTAGTAGTGAAGATGGAAGTTCCTCCTTAAATTACAACAATAATTTAAGACATTTCCAAGGTGAGCAAATTTTTTCATTGTATTCAGTCATAATTAACATGCATTGTCCTAGTTTTTCTTGGATAAGATTTTATAATGTATTCTAATTTTCTTATATACCTTTCTTCCTTCAGTTATGTTACGCAGTTGTTATTAACATACTGCATATAGCCCCTTGTCATTCCAAACATGTGAAACTTATAAAAGCTTGGCATTGCTTGTATTCCCTTGTTCCAATGGGACCTTCTGGCCCTAGATGATACTTATTCCTTTTTGTTTTTACTGGAACTTTAAAGTTTGAATATCTAACTGGATTGGTATCGGACTTTCAGGGAGATATACAAATCGTGGACCCTCACAGATGACAAATATAAATATAATGGCATATCATGACAGTTCATCTGGAAATAACTCAGCAGTGCTCTTTCATCCACCTTCAATATCTAATTTTCATTCACCTTTACAAAATGTGCAAGTTCATAGCCATGGCCATCATGTTCACATGCCAACTTCATACCAGCACTTTGTCAACAACTTCATCTCAAACAATGCAAATCATTCTCTTCATGGTCTGCAAGCGGGCCCTGCAATCCAGAATTTTCCTACTGGTGCTGATCAAATTTATAGGCCACGTCAACTGCCTCAATCAATCCAACATTTTAACAGCGGGAGTGTGAGGACCTTGTCATCAGAGGTAAATTATTCCTTAATATTATGCCTTCTTTTCCTCCCTTTCATCATGTTAATTAGTTTGACATATAAATATGAAGGCATCCATCTGACGAGCTGCATTATTTTTGGTATCCTTTTGATTGCGAAAGATGTTGTCCGCATTAATGTCATGCAGCTATCATAATGCAATTTATGATTCTGTCATGGCTATTATACTCTATCTCATTGTCATTCTTTAATGTAATAAGGGTTCATGGGAAGGGGACACAATGGAGGTGGTGGAAAGTGGAGTAGGGAACAACGGGGTAGAGTGGTGCTGGGGGCAAGAGGGGGAGGGAGGGAGAGATGATCAAGAGAGGAAGTGGAATAACAGAAGATGGTGGTGGTCTGGTTGGAATGGAGGGGAAATTGGGCAAGGGAGAAAAGATGATGGAAGGAAAGGGGAGAGAGGAGAAGAGGAATAGTGGAGAAAGGGTGAGAGGGAGTGGGCGAATAAGAGAAACAGAGCAATGGAGAAAAGAAGATAGGGCAATCGGAGGGAAGGGTGGAGTTGTGAACTTGAGCTTAACTACTTATGAGACTTTGTCATCATTCTCAGTAGCATTATGATGCAGCGCGGGGCTCGATTTAAAATGAACCTAACGCTACCAATATTAGAATTATGCCTAGGACTAATTTTACTTAGAATGATACTATTCTAGGGACCCAAATATGCAAATTAATTTAACTATATAATGCCAAGGAGATTAACCAAAGTATATGCAACTTATACCATCCATTAGCATCAGCAGAATAACATAATCTTCATGGAGTTTCCAAAGAAATTAAATATATTTCATGCAAATTCTGTAATCTTTTGCAAATTCAGATAAATAAAATAACCTCTCAAGTTAACAAGATTAACTTATAAGCATAATCTGATTTACATTTCACATGAAACTAAAACTGACTGGTTAGATCCATTAGCACAGCTTACGAACATCAGAGGAAGCTAGTTCATTCAATAACAATTAATAACAGGGAATGACAATTATGGATTAAATAAACCCAACCCAACAATTGGAATTTCAAACAGATTTCTGATACCCAACAGAACCAGAAGGAATAAGAGCATGGCAAAACAAAATAAAATCAGAGAATAGACTGAATGAAATCAAAAGAAACCAAGAGAATCTCAAGCCTGGGAAACCTGCAGCCCCTCTGCGTTCCCGAAACCAAGATCCAAAGCAAAACAGAACAGAAAAACCAAGGAAACCTGCAGCCCCTCTGCGTTCCCGGTCCGAATCGACGCCACCTGCGTAGATTCGCTTGAAGATCAAAAAACCAAGGGAAACCTGCAGCCCCTCTGCGTTCCCTGGTCCGAATCGACGCCACCTGCGTAGATTCACAGCGAAAGGAGCAAGCTCTCCACTCGAATTCAGTAGAATTTCATCAACAGCATCCTCCCGCTCCTCTCTGAGTCCCTGTTTTAATAGCAGAGGAAGGTGGAATAGAAGTTGGCGTACAAGCGTGAGAACGTGGCCGACGTGCCGAGTAAAGCGCGGAACTTGCTGGACTTGGTCGTGACCGGCGAAGCAGAGAGCGCCGAGCGAAACATGGCCACCGTCGGCTCGGCGAAGTGGATGCGACCACGATCTGACGCGTCGGCGGAATAGGCGCGGCCACGAACAGACGCGTCGGTGAAATAGGCGCGGCCACGAACAGACGCGTCGGCGAAACGGCGTGGCCTCCATTCGGGCTCGGCGAAGCGAACGCGGCGAACCATCGCGAGCCGGAGCAACCGAGCGATGGAACCCGGCAGAGACAGAAGGCCCCGATCATATTAGGGCTGAAGGTGATTTAATAAAGGTGAAATTATAGCCGAGTCCTCATGCTTTAGCTGCATCACAAGTTAGTCCTAAGTTTGCTCCACTTTGAATCAAATTGGTTCGAGATAAACTATCCTTGAACCCAATTTGATTCGACCCATGCACATGACTCAGACTGACCATAATATATACATGACATCAAAGTGGGCATTCCCACCGACATAAACATAATGTACGACTCCAATCAACTCGAAATAAAATGCTGAAATAAGATAACTATGTACAAGCAAATATATTGTTATAATCTACGCTCGAGGTCGTAGATTATAACGAAGTCGTCGGTGCTGGTGATCTGGCGCTGCATCAATTCTCCCCGGCTTCGAAAAATTCGACTCCGTCGAAGATTGTTGCAGGTACTCCTCCAGTAAGCTAGGATGAAGATGTGTCAACTCATCGTATGTAATCCATGAATCATCTGTAGGTGACAAACCTCTCCATCTGACAAGAAACCTGTGTAATAACCCGTCAGTAGTAAAAGTAATCTGATCACTCAAAATCTCCTCTGGTATATGCTGTACCGGTGGCACTGTCGGCTCAGGAGGGAGAGAGACTGCAGATTTATAGGTTATCACTGGCTTTTTAGATTCATGACTGGGAATAAGGCTGGGATAGAAAGTGGAGCTTGAACTGGTGGAGGTAGGTGGAGTAGACTCAGAAGGACAAATATAATCAGAAAGTGGCTCATGAAAAGAACAATATCTGACACATTGAAAATTGGATTGATCCCCATATGATCAGGTAAATCAAGTTCATATGCAGTAGAGCTAATCTTTCTGATAATTTGATAAGGTCCTATCTTCTTTGCAGTAAGTTTCTTAGATTTTCCATAAGGAAATCTAACTGAATTTACATGAACCATTACATAATCTCCTACAGAAAACTCCACTACTCGTCTATGTGAATCTGCAATACTTTTGTATTTAGCATAATTTAAAGCCAACTTTTGCCTAATCTCCTCAAGCAGATCATGCATATGCTGTGCAAAAGATGATGCAAACTCACTAACTTATGCCAATACCTAATATGACCGATGCACTTGACACTGATGACGTCAACCTAACAAACTGACTCAAGTGATAACTAAAAAAAAATATGACCGACTAAAGTAAGACGCAACATGACTCTAGTACGATATAACTAAACTTCTAAAGGCTATCTTAGAAGCACTACAGATTTAACTCAAAAGTCGAGGAAACCGTCATCAGATAAATCTCCTAAGCAAACTACACTGGCAGCTTCAAGAGAATTAATCGCAAAATGCGGTCTCCAGTAAGGGTAGGCTTCCTTCTTTAAAGAAGAAAGAACAAACTCAATCATAAGTTCTGAATGTGGTAACATGAACTCGTAAGGGGTAGGACCTAACACATATCGCGTCACACTTAATTGAATAAAATTCAACTCTTCGTATTGTGTAACACCTAACTGGGAAGAAACTAACCCTTCCTCGATCTCGCTTAAAGTCTTTTCCTGAAGATTATCAGATGACTTTGACTCAGAAAGTGTGGATCCAACTATTGAAGCCTCTTTAACTTCCAAGTCAGAAACGTGCATTTCTAATAAGGGATTTGAATAACAAGTACTATAACTCAATGTAGATATGTCTATTAAAGCAGATGGAGCAGTCTCGTTAGAAACTAGACAAGTGTCACAAGTAGAAGCCTCTAAAGTCTCAACAAGACTTAATTCTTGGAACTCAGGTAAAAGTTCATTATCTTCCTTTAGGAAATATGAGGAGGCAACTGCTACTAGATCAGAAGTCATGATACTCACGTTCTCAACCTCAAGACTACTTCTTTTCTTCTCAAGTACATGATTTTGTAGGTCACCTAATGTGTCACTAGTTTCATCGACAAGTGAGTCATTAGAAAGCTTACTCATGTTAGTAGAATCGACATGCATCGATCTAAAGTTATTCTTAGACCTAACAGCTTCGATTCTAACGAGTCGATCAGTCAACTCTTCAATTTGTCTACATATTTTAAGGAGAGTCTCACGCTTTTGAGAATCAATAAGCACATTTTCAGTCAATTCTCTACATTCATAAGAAGAGACATTGCATACTTGGACACTCGGGGTATGATCAAAGTCATCTCTTCTCCTAGGTGGAGTCTTGTTATCGTAAGCTCTTAGTGTGCAGTAGGAGTCATACTCACTGTAAGGCCCGTATTTCTCGTAGGAATTATAATCGTTATAATCAATATAACGATCGTACATATTATAATAATCATACGCATTATAGCGGTCATAATCACTATGAGGTGAAAAATCTACTTGCCTAATAGAAGCACAATAGTAATCAGGCCTATAATGATATGAAGCTGGAGTGCAATAACGAGAATATCGTGGCGATTCTGATATTTCAGGTCTCTCTCTCGATCTATGTTGCTGTAAACTCCTATCATAATCACGAAGGGATGGATTAAACCGATATCGTTCATCTGTTTGTCCCCTACAGAGATAACTAGTTCTATATGAATATCTAGATTTATATGCCATGACGATCTTTCTTTTTTTTTTTTTTTAAATGCAATGCAGGATGGACTCTAAAATGACTAAAAAAAAAGTGACACGAACAAGGATCGGGTACTACTAGGGAGTAGTACTCTAAACTTGCTCTGATACCAAGCTGATGCAGCGCGGGGCTCGATTTAAAATGAACCTAACGCTATCAATATTAGAATTATGCCTAGGACTAATTTTACTTAGAATGATACTATTCTAGGGACCCAAATATGCAAATTAATTTAACTATATAATGCCAAGGAGATTAACCAAAGTATATGCAACTTATACCATCCATTAGCATCAGCAGAATAACATAATCTTCATGGTGTTTCCAAAGAAATTAAATATATTTCATGCAAATTCTGTAATCTTTTGCAAATTCAGATAAATAAAATAACCTCTCAAGTTAAAAGAGATTAACTTGTAAGCATAATCTGATTTACATTTCACATGAAACTAAAACTGACTGGTTAGATCCATTAGCACAGCTTACGAACATCAGAGGAAGCTAGTTCATTCAATAACAATTAATAACAGGGAATGACAATTATGGATTAAATAAACCCAACCCAACAACTGGAATTTCAAACAGATTTCTGATACCCAACAGAACCAGAAGGAATAAGAGCATGGCAAAACAAAATAAAATCAGAGAATAGACTGAATGAAATCAAAAGAAACCAAGAGAATCTCAAGCCTGGGAAACCTGCAGCCCCTCTGCGTTCCCGAAACCAAGATCCAAAGCAAAACAGAACAGAAAAACCAAGGAAACCTGCAGCCCCTCTGCGTTCCCGGTCCGAATCGACGCCACCTGCGTAGATTCGCTTGAAGATCAAAAAACCAAGGGAAACCTGCAGCCCCTCTGCGTTCCCTGGTCCGAATCGACGCCATCTGCGTAGATTCACTGCGAAAGGAGCAAGCTCTCCACTCGAATTCAGTAGAATTTCATCAACAGCATCCTCCCGCTCCTCTCTGAGTCCCTGTTTTAATAGCAGAGGAAGGTGGAATAGAAGTTGGCGTACAAGCGTGAGAACGTGGCCGACGTGCCGAGTAAAGCGCGGAACTTGCTGGACTTGGTCGTGACCGGCGAAGCAGAGAGCGCCGAGCGAAACATGGCCACCGTCGGCTCGGCGAAGTGGATGCGACCACGATCTGACGCGTCGGCGGAATAGGCGCGGCCACGAACAGACGCGTCGGTGAAATAGGCGCGGCCACGAACAGACGCGTCGGCGAAACGGCGTGGCCTCCATTCGGGCGCGGCGAACCATCGCGAGCCGGAGCAACCGAGCGATGGAACCCGGCAGAGACAGAAGGCCCCGATCATATTAGGGCTGAAGGTGATTTAATAAAGGTGAAATTATAGCCGAGTCCTCATGCTTTAGCTGCATCACAAGTTAGTCCTAAGTTTGCTCCACTTTGAATCAAATTGGTTCGAGATAAACTATCCTTGAACCCAATTTGATTCGACCCATGCACATGACTCAGACTGACCATAATATATACATGACATCAAAGTGGGCATTCCCACCGACATAAACATAATGTACGACTCCAATCAACTCGAAATAAAATGCTGAAATAAGATAACTATGTACAAGCAAATATATTGTTATAATCTACGCTCGAGGTCGTAGATTATAACGAAGTCGTCGGTGCTGGTGATCTGGCGCTGCATCACATTATCTCAACTATTTTGTTTCATCTCTTTAAATTAATTTAGACTAAGTTTCATAAGTAGGTATCTACTTAACGTTGATCCTCAATCGTTCTTATTTCTCTTCAATATGACAATGATGGTTGTAGAAAAATAGCAGATTTTGTGTATCATTTGATTTATATACAGGTGCAGATTTTGTGATGCATATTTTTAGTCCTTGACTAATGAACCAGAGTTTGAATATGCTCATTCTGATAATGGCATAATTAGAAGAGAGACATTGGTGGGATTCCAAAATCGTGAAAAAAAAATTGTGAACTAAAAAATGGTGTCATGGAAAGAACTCGAAATGGTGTGATGAAAAGAAATTCAAAATCCATCAAGTAAATTTAGGAATTTTAGGGGTCATTCTATTCTCTCAAGTTCTGACAATCTCTAGTTGGACCCAAGTGGCACTTCCAAGAGGGGGTAAATTGGGAGTTATTAAAAAATTAATTAAATTTTTATTAATTTAAATTTTTGTGAAGCTATTGTTATTGAGAGCAGTAAACAATCTTACATGAGCACCTATCAACAAGAAAAATAAATAATAAATGTACAGTTATAAATATATATTATAATATATAATGTATATATAGTATGGGTATAGTTATATGTAAATATGTATATAGTTTTATGTATATATATAAGACAAAAAAGAAAGAAAAAAATTTGAGCGTTAAAGTGTTAGTAGATAATAAGTAAATGTTAGTGTGAGATAATTAAAAAAAAATTGTAATAATAAAAGTTAGTAGACAATAAGTAAATATTAGTGTGTGACAATAAAAAAATTGCAATAATCAAATTAGTAGACAATAAGTAAATGTTAGTATGCAATAATAAATACTAGAAAAAAATGTAGTAATAAAAGTTTGTAAAATGTTAGTGTAGTTAATTGCAAGAAGTAAATAAATAAAAGAAAATTATAATATTAAAAATGAGCAAGTTAGTAAGTTGTTAGTCGAGTTAGATTACTATTATTATTATTATTATTATTATTATTATTATTATTATTATTATTATTATTATTATTATTATTATATATGTTTTTGTCTTTCAAGCGAATTGGTCTTTTAGATCGATTTAAAATTGTTCAACCAAGGTTCCACTGATCATTCGATAATATCTTATTTTTAGAAGTATTTCACAAAACTGTCAATAGAAGTCGAATCGAATCAAAATAAATTTTATGAGATTGAGATAAAAAATGTATGCAAGCAAAATACACAAGAACACCACGATATATAGTAGTTCGGTCTCTATCTAGACCTAGTCCACTCCCTCCTTCGGAGTTTCACTATTTCAAGCTTGTTAACGGGCCAAGCGCAAGCCTATTATAAGGAGGAAACTCATGTCTTTTTACGGGAACGAAGGCCCAAATCTTATTGAACCTTATTTATGGGACAAGGGACAAACCATTCACTCCACATAGGGAGTAAAAAGAAAAATACGAAAAATTTCGATGACCAAAATGGTCTACAAGATTTTTCCAATTTTACAATAAAATTCACAATGCATACAACTACTACGCCCAAGCTTTAACAATATCTCAATGTTTTTCGTTAAATCCTCTTCTTTAAGTTAGAATATGAGATTTAGAGAGCTTACTAGAAGAGAAAAACCAAAAAACAAAAGGAAGAATCGAGTATGATATTATATTGAGTTAAAAATAAATAAATTTTGAATCGAGTAAGAGAAATTAACCGATAGGAAAATCAACTTGAAACAAAAATGAGATATCTGTTCTTCTATGAGTATATGAAAGAAGTAGAGATAAAAATCGCTAATACAAATAATAAAAATCAGAAAAACCAACTTTGAGCTTGAAGAAACAATGAAACTTTCAAGCTTTGAATCCGTTTGATTGAATGGCTCTCTTGGATGAAGAAGATTGAGACTTTGATTCTTAGAAGAGAGTCGAAGATTTGAAGCTTAAAGGTAGAAGAAGTGAGGTTGGAGACTTGTAGGTTGGCTAAGATTTCAAGGGGGCTAAATCATCTCAAGTGATGGGTATTTATAGAGAGAGAATAGCTTGGCTGTTGGCTGATTTGGCCTCCAAGAAAGGGCCAGCGGCAAATCAGCATAGATGGGTTTGGAAAATAATCTTGGGCAGGCCAGTATTTCATATTTTATGTCAAAGGTAGCATGACCAAATAACAAGGAGTAGCTTTGACTTGCTTTAAAATGGTAAAACATAGGAAGCAAGGGAAAATGAAAAATCTATCCATTTTTTATGTTCTCTCACAGCCCCATGTTAGACTTTTTTTTAATTAATAAATTATTATTATTATTATATTCAAACAGGAAAACCTGCTTGAATACATACATACATACATATTATGTAATTTTAATAATTTATGTGCATGTTTTTAATGAATATTTATATAAAAAAATTTAATGAGTAATTATTAAAGCTTGGAATTAGAAAATGCATGCAAATACATACACATGATAAAAAGTTTTGAACTTTTATCTTGATCCTCATGAGTTTGAAATTTTTGTGCACTTTAGGTCCTTGCGAAGTTATTACTTGGAAAACTTATTTGAAAATTTTCTTGATCTCTCCGTTACTTGAGCTTTGACTTTAAATCTTTATTAATATGTTATTTACTTGTAGTCGAGCTTGAATCATTGACATTGTCCATTCATATATTGTATTCTGTCAAAACAAAAACAAAAGAGTATATATATTCTATTATATATAAGAGTTGGTCAATACAATTAACTTAATGTGATTGTCATTATCAAAATTAACATGGTTTCAAAATCTCTACCAGTTCTTACGTAATATTTTTAATCATTACTTTTGTTTGTAGGATGCTGCACTCATGGATCTCTCAGGATTATATGAAGTCGGAAATATTATTGATCAGCACAGAGATATGAGGCTGGATATTGATGACATGTCATATGAGGTACAAGAAATATATCTGAAAGTTAGCCTCTTTTTGTGCAGCTCTTTATTTTTTCGATATCTTGAATGGCACCATTAAATCAACTGCAAAGATATTGAGAGAGCATTCAGTGTGCTTTGATTTGTGAGAGGGCTTTCAAACTTATTTTGCTACAGGAGCTTTTAGCCCTGGAAGAGCAGATTGGAGTGGTCAAAACCGGATTAGCTGAAGAATGCATCATGGAAGGCTTAAAAACAAGGATATATGTGTCTCAGAAAGCAGCTTCAACTCTGAGAGACTGGGGCTCGGCTAAATTATCAGATAATCAAACTTGCACCATATGCCAGGTTTTATTTTTTAATCACAATTTTATCATAGTCTTAGTACCTGAAATACATTAAGTCATAAATATTAAATACATCAGGCAGACCCCCCAATCTTCTGATCATTTTAAATTAACCCTTCCAACAAGGAGGCAGTAGATTTTAGCAAGCCTTAAAACCTAAATTCTAAATCCTAGCATTAAATCATATATATTAAACCCTAAATACCAATCCTTAAAACTTTAGGTCACTAAAACCTGAATCATGAACCCTAAGTCCCTAAACTCAGAATTCTAAATCTAAACTCTAATCCCTAAATTCTAAACCTTAAATCCTATACCCATACTCAATTAATCAATAGAATGTTTGGTTAGGTTAAGTTAAAATTAACAATTTCTTAATTGGAGGGGCTAATTTGAATTTAAACATAAAGATTAAATATGATATTTAGAACAATTTACGAGATTGATATAAAATTACCTGTTCTCCTATGTCTTTGTTACTAATTTACTGATGCTATTGATAATCTACAGGTTGAATATGCGGAGAATGAGTCCATTGGAGTGCTTGATTGCGGTCATAACTATCATGTTGACTGCATAAAGCAATGGCTGCTGATAAAGAACTTGTGCCCAATCTGCAAAACTTCAGCTTTACCCACCAAGGATAAAAACATTGACTGAATTGAAGGCTTGTTGAAGCCCAAGGGACTTATTTGTTTGTTTGTTTGTTTAGTATATACTTAATATTAATATAAATACTGTACATAGAAGTGCTATGCAGAATTTATACCTTAAACGCTGTTTTCAACTGTACAGAAACAAATCCATTCATTTTTCCCTGGAAGTCCTTGAGCTCATTAATATTGAATCTCATGCTGTATTTAAGATAATATGTTCTGTGATTGCTCTTAGTTTTTCATTTTTGATATGTTGCATGCAATTCAAAGCTAATTGTCACCTTTGTTAGTCCATGAAAATCCAATTGTGATTCACCATGGTTTAGATATCTTTTACATTTGTTCATATTTTTGTGGTTCATTTAATCTTCATCTTAAAGTTATCATCACTCAAAACATGTCCTTAAAGTCTTTATTTTTTTTTTATTTTTTTATTGGTGGTTGCAAATTCTATGAAAGTTTTAGGAAGTCAGCTTTAGAAGAAAAAATAAAGGAGCACAAAAATGTAAATATCATTCATATTAGGTATACATTTTTTATGATTTTTTAGCTAAACACCGTAACTTTTTAAGCTTCTTTCCCATTAAATTAGTAGAGCAGTAGTGTAATTTTATTTTTCTATTCACAAAATGCTGATTTTGGATTGCAATTTTGATTTTTACTTAAATGCAAGCAATAATTATATGACCTAATTGAATGATTTCATCAACCATTGGAAGACCTTAAAAAAAAATGAACTTAAATAAGGGAAAAAGATGGACTAGGAATGCAATCCAATTCTACTATTTTGTAATTTATAATTTGGTCCTTATCTTTTAAAAATTTTTAGTTGCAATATAAGCATAGTAATGAAAATTGTTGTAATTTTTAGAGAAAAGTACTTGCTACGCTCTTTTTTTAAAAATTAGTTTTTGGGCACATGTGTTATACGTATAGTAATTTAAAAAGAATTACAACCTAGGATAATATTAAGAAAAATTAAGAAATTAAGTTATAATTTTTTTAAAAATTAAAAAAATTTAAAAATTAAATTATTATTTTCTATAATTTTGTAAAGTTCAAGATAAAGTCTAAAAAAAAAAATCAATAGAGTAAATTATAAGTCTTAATATTTAAAATCAAAATTAAAGGAAATCATGGGTTCAAATTATAATTTTTTTAAGAGGATAAAAAGTTTAATATTCTAAAAATTAAGAGACTAATTTTTTTTTTTAGGATATAACACTAAGAATAAGAGAAGTTGATCAAATGATAATTTTTTAAGACATAAGACTATGTCTTAAAAAAATTAGTGATTAAATTATAAGTTTAATTGTAGAAAATATCAAATAATAAGATTAAGAAAAATTATGAAACTAAATTGTAATTTTTATTATAAAGAACTAAGATATACGATCAAGATTTAGAAAAATCGGTAAGGTAAATTTTAATTTCATAGGACTTAAAAATAAAATTTAATTGAAATTAGTAGACCAAATTATAAGTTTTTAAGATTTAAAATCAAAACAAAATGAAATTACAAGTTCAAATTATATGGAAGATTTAATTTTGTAGAAACAAAGAGATTAAATTTTCGATCAATTGCACAAGGGCTCCTAAGATTTGAGTCATGACCTAATAGTTTCAATTTTTAAAAAATCTAAATTTAGGTCGCCCAAGTCTGCTTTTACACTTTCGCTAACTACCGAAGCAGACAATACTGTTAAAAATTAAAGTAATTACATTTCTATTCTTCGATATTTTGAGATATTCTGAAAAGACCGAAGAAAAAATGGGCCATACTGACATTTTGGTCTTTAAAGTTTCTTTTTAAAATAGACGAATTCCACTAAAAAGACTAGAAAAATAACAAAAACTAACTCAAAAACTAGTAAAAATATAAAATCCTATTTTAAATTTTTTCTCTTTAAAAATATTATTATCTGAGTACAGAAACATCTTAGTCTTATAATCGATTTTCTCGGATGAGCGCTAGTCCAACGAACATTATTATCTTGTGCTCAAAGTTCATAATATATAACGAACTAGTTTCTAAGTTATCAACACCTAATTTCATGATTTTTTTCGTATTAATATATTTTTTATGTAAAAATATTGCCTTCTTTGTTTTATGTAATTTTTTTTCGTCATTCCACGGTCTAACCGCATGTCAAAGTGACAAGCGAAGATCTACTCTCACCGCAGCCAGACCAAGACCCTCCAATTATTGAACACACAAAAAAATAAAGTAATCATTTTATACGTTGATTTTATATATATAAAAATACAAATGTACGTACAAAAAAATTCAATAAAAAGTTTGAATTAATTTTAATTCGAGTGAATTCAGTCTTGAGTCGAACAATCGAAATTGCCAAGCTGATTTCATGTTTGGAATATTGGTATATATACTACTCAACATCATGATAATGAAGGGATAAATCATATTTTTACATTATTAATAAGTGCATAATAGTTTTACTAAATGAGTTTAACGAGAGACAATAAGTGTAGTGAGCTCATCATTATTGTTACAGGTCACTCGAGCTCTTTCTCTTCAAATCGAGTCATTACAGCTGCTGTCTTCCAACCAAGGTTCTAAAACTGAGTTTCAGTTTCGGTTTCGATCGCAAAATGAAAGCATCAGTTTCACCAGTTTCGATTGTTTTGATAGTTTCGATACCGACAGTTTCTTTTTTCTTTATAAATTATTTAAATTTTATAATTTTAAAATTAAATTTATTAATGATAATTATTGAATATTATTTTTTAGAGAGAGATGAATTTCGATAGTTTCGACCGAGCTCTCTTTGATTGGTTTTCACCGAAACATATTCGAAACTACCGAAACTCGACTCTTTTGGTCGAGTTATAAAACATTGCTTCCAACTATATATGAATTTAATTAAAAAGTATCATTATAACTATATAATAATGATAATGTACACAAATTAATATACAGCTATATAATCTTAAAGGCATAATATGTATGATTCACTAATTGTGCTCATGCAGAGATAGTGATTTCATCCTGCTATTGAATAAGTTTTTGTCCTCGAGCTAATTATGAGATGTGCCAAAATATTCTTAACTAATTAAAGCCACACGTCTGCATAATTTTTAATATCATCAAATGTGAGGCTTAAGGTAAAATTACATATAAGGGTTCACATTTTGAGAATCATCCATTTTTCGCAAAAGTCCAGAAGTTATTTAGGAAGCGTTTGATTCAACGTTATTTTGGTATTATGTCATGTTATCTAGAGAAAATAATTGTTTGGCTTAGAGATATTTATAAATAATCTTCTATAAAATCATAAAATTATTAATTAAAAGATGATATCTAGATATCATGATATGTATATTATATGACATAACACTAAGATAACAATGAACCAAACGCCCACTTAGTTATTTCACATAGTTTAGCAATCCATTTTAGCCGAAATATCTGTATGTATTACTTTTAATCCCTTCTCGATTAGTTGATCTGGATCCCCTTTCCCCTCTATATATCTCCAGATTACTATCTCCACAATACAATAGCAGAAAATAGAGAAAATAAAAAATAAAAAAAATAATATTTAATTAAGTTTATGGTTGTGCTGAGATTTCTTACTAAGAACAAAATTCAATTATTGTTCATGCACGGTATAAAATTCTCCAAATTTAATATATTATCTTACATATATATCTGATCTATAAAATCTTCAACTGATTATCAGAAGCTCGTGTCTCTTCGAACCTACAATAAGCGGCATGCTTCCCCCTTCACCTTCCGACAACTCAATGCAAAGTTGGGGCTCGCTGAAAAGATCACCCGAACGATGAGCAGAAAATCAAATTTTACACTCAACATATATGTAAAAAGAGTAAAGAGGGGAAGATGAAAAAAAAATAAAACTTACATAAAATACTATTAGATGACTTCAAATGAAACGATGAAAATTTATGGTAAATAACTATATGATCGATGCAACTTGTAAACATGAACTTATGCATTAGATTGTCAAAAAATTTAAGCTTGGGGACCATATATAAATATTTAACCTAAAACATATTTAATTATCTATAGTCAACTATTTATTAATATCTCCAAATCTTTATAAATATATTATATTATCTTGATCTAAGAGAAACTAGTGATGGGAAAGAGGGGGACATGCACATATACCTAGCTAACATGTTATTATCAAAAAAAGAAAGAAAAAAAAAAAAACAGCATGCAAACCTAAGATTAAATATTAAATAATAGATTAATAATTTAATAATTCCCATGAAACTGCATTTTCTATGTTTGCTCTTCATATAAATAATGGCCATGTTTGACCCATTCCCTTTCTTAGCTCATCTCATTGTTTATCTCTTAAATGCTTGCAGCTAAGAATGTTTGGTACATAATTGAATCTAATTTTCATTATTAAAATGAGCTTTTGATCAACTCATTGTTATACCTCACAAGATATATATCTCGGGGTGGCAGTATATAATTCGACCCATGAATTCGACCCGAACTCGATCTGTATATTTCGGGTATGAGTCATAAATTTTGACCCATTTATTAAACATATCGGGTTCGGGTTGAGTATAATCGGGTCGAGTAGGGCATTTATCAAAAAAATACTTTATAAATGGGTCGGGTCGACCAGCCAACTAGCCCCATATATTAATCGGGTCGGGTTCGAGTCATGAATTTTGATTCATTTAATAAATGGGTTAAGTTCAGGTTATGATTATTCGGGTCGGGTCTGGTCGGATTAGGGTTCAACCCGAACCCGAACTCGACCCGCCGACCCATTTTGCCCCCCCTTATATATTTCTCTGGCTTTATGCCTCCAATCCTATAATTTGAGAACCGTGTTGAGGTATCAATAATCAATTAACAGATGAGATTAACTAACATATGATCAAACTCATGAGAGAGTCAAAATGAAAAATTATAAAGTTATTTTTAAGAAGAAAAACACAGAAAAAAAATCACAATGCTAATATAGGAAAGTTCTTTTACGGCGATTAAAAACTGACTTAAAATATCTAACGCAACTGTCACTTATTCGAACACTGTAGAAGATTATAGGTTTTTTACAGTGGTTCTAAACCGTTATAATAGAAAACTTTAAATAGCGATTAAAATGATTTAAACGTCGTCTAATAATCATATAGACGGCGGTTCTCTAAAGTTTCATATGGCGGTTGACAAAGTCTACCATTGTATGATGCTTTGTCGGAAATTTTCTACAATAATTTAACTTGTTAACTGCCTTAATAAAGGTACCGTAAAAAGTATATATTGTACTAGTATTAAATTAATTGCATGCATGCAATGCCTGAGTAAGCAATTTGAAGATTAACTATATACTTTTAATTAAAGTTTTTTAAAGGCTCAAATTTCAAAAACATGTTTCTTAAACGAAATTTGGGCAAGCTTTTGTTTCATCCAAAATTGAAAAAAATGTTCGTGTTCTTTGTTGACTGGGCATCCGTATCACTAGAATTTGATAATCGGTGCATAAAATGTGTGAATTGTCGACTGGTGTATATAATATACGTATGTAATTAGTACCCCACATAGCTTATTGATTCCTTTGATGTTTAAAGTGTAAGCCATAGAGCTCTCACGACTTATAAACCGTAACTATGCCACGTGATATATAAGTCGTATAACCCACACAATTATTTTACATTATTCTGAACTTCTAGCTGATAAGTAGTCGTGTAAATGGATAACTTAATTACTTGAGTAACGTGTAGTACACGACTCACATCTATTTTTATCCGGTCATTAGCTAACATGATTTTGATTAAATCACAAGCATATACAACAATTTTTCTTAAAAAAAATTATGACCATTTCAAATATTCAACTGAAGTTTATATCATATGAAGGATTAGTTGTTTATCGTCGTAAAGGTAAATTGATCGTAATCGAAACATATACTCGAGTTTAATTCGGTCAAACTCAGCTTGATATCCTCAGCCTGCAGTCAAATCTTGAGCAAGATAATTTAAATGTATTTAGCACGACATTTGCATATTCCATGCTGCCCATTTAATTGATGGCAATTTGCAGACGTGCAGTAGTAATGCTTTTAATATTAATAATTTATATGCACGATATGGAGTGAAGATTGAAATGTTAAATTAGTGATGGCATCATGTATAATAGAAATATTTTTTTTTTTTGGTAAATTACCTAATAGGTCTCTCTAGTTCGCCTATAATTACATTTAAGTTTACGTATTTTAACGTTCTTTTGCAGACGTTGATAATAGTACATATGTTGATATTGATTTGAGGTTGAGATTTAATTCAAAGTTTTCTCGAAAATGATCAGCCGTAGCCTATATAACTCAAAAGGAGGTCAAAGCAAAATTAAATACGATTTATTTCCATATACTCAGCAAAATTATATACAATACATTCTGATTTATCGAGCAAGAAGCAATAAAATTCGTTGCCTTAAATCGATCAATATATATGTGTGATTCTGTAATCCCTAAAGGTGCTCAAAACATCAAAAATATCAGAAAAATTATGGCTAATTTTTGTTATAATCAAGAATATATATACATCTCGTTAATATCCTAAAATTATTATATAATTTAATATACTTTTAGTATTTGAGATCAAATTAAACGGACAATAGTTTAGGCCATGACTGATTTATATTTGATTCAAAGTTTTCATGTTGTGTTTTTTCTTTGTTATTATCGCATGACGTTTGTTCTAAACGTTATTTTTAGCAGTCCAAATTTTGTGTCGATGTAGGCACTTATCTTTTTCACGTTGTTTTAAACAAACTTTCATTTCCATCCAAACATAATCCATGTACAGCAGTGTGTTCAATTTAAAAGAAATTTTAGAAGCTAACAAGAAATTAATTGACTTTTTAAAAATTTCCTTCAGTGGACCACGGGTGTTTCAAATATTAGAAACTCGAAACAACTTAAAACTCGTTCGAAAAATTTTCAGTCTTTGAATCAATTCGAAATCATTAAATCAAACCATGAGCTAAATCCATTAACTCAGAGTTGACTAAATCCGTGAGCTAAATATGATTTGAATTAGCTTGAATTATGTCATACGTATAATATATGTAATTTTAAGTAGAATCGATCTAGAAATTTTAAATTTTTAGCTATCGTTATTTCACTCGAAATCGATCCGATGGCGGTTAGAGGGGAAAAGCAAAAGGAGAGTTTTTTTTTTTTTTTGCTTTGATTGTGATCAGAAGAGGAAAGCTATGGCCAAAAATCAAATAAAGCTTTTTATATACTGCTATTAGCCCTGCCCTGAAAAAAGAAATATTTCCTTTTTTAAAGAAATAAAATATGAACCGTCCGATCGAGTGAACGAACGGCTGGATCAACGACTCACATTTCACGTGCTTGAACGTACACACGCTTCGCTTTCACTGAGCTCAATAGATTTCTGGCCACTCTGGGATTTGCGTCTGCGTCGCTCCACCGCCGTACGTTTAAGAAAAAGCTCAACAGATATTAATTTCCTTTTTTAAATTATATTTTTCATAATTATATATATATTATAAGCATTTTTATACTAAAAATATAGGCTAGATTTGAGATAGATTTCAAATTTCTAAAAAAAATATAAATTTTATATTAAATTTTTAAAAATATTAAAAAATTTATTAATTTTTTTTGAATAATTCTTGTTTTATTATATATAATTCATAACTATATAATACAATTTTTTGTAGCATTTTATTGAATTTAAACTGAAATATATGAGCTTAATTAGTAATAATTAAAATTTTATTTTTAGAATTTATTTTTTTATTTTTAAAATATAAGATACAGATTTTAGTGTTAAAATAATTTAGAAATTTGGGTTTATACTTTTGAGTTTAGTTTTGAACCTTAACACTGTTTAGAGTTAAATAAATTTTTTAATATTTTTTTAGAATTTAATGTGAAATCTGTAATTTCTTCAGAATTCTGTGTTCGGTAAGTAAATCCCTTCTCTTCGAGGGAAAATATACCTCAAATCCTTAGCATTATTGATTAACTATGCAAAAATTTAAACTGATGAAAAAATAATAATGAATTTACTTATTATACTGAACACCACGCCCATATCTACCTATTAAATCTAGCATTTCTTTTAAGTTTGGCACCACAATAGGGAGAGGAAGAGAAACAAAAGCGCACATTGGATTTACGTAGTTCGGCAATTTTTTTTCTTACTTATTTACAAATAAAATGATGCTTCAATTTAGAACTTGGGATATATATCCTATTCAATCTTGAATTAGTTACGAGATTTTGCCCTCCCTAGTACTTTGAGGTCTCAAACTCATTCTGAATTCGCCATCAATCTCTATAGCAAACCCAATTCTCTGGCGAACTAATTAGACAATTAGTAGTGTTGCGACTATTTCTAGAAGACGTATTGATCATTCACCAACAATTAGAAGATCAATTGGTGATTATCCAATACTGGTATTGACATTAATTTTAATAAATATCCTCTTTCGAAAGAGAGATGTCATGTTATATGTTCTCCGCTATTTTTCAAAGATTATTAAAGTATCTACTACTATATATCGCCGCATGCGCACACACACACACATATATATATATATATATGGAGGGATCAGAGAGTACATATATATACATGTGTGTGCACATGCGAGCATCACTTATGCGCAAAATTCATTCCTAATTAATCAAAACTCATGTTAGCATCTATACAAAATAGTGTAAAAGCTATGTTTTTGAGCTAGTGCACTAAAACTTTATTTTAGAAATACATAAACATTATTCAAACAAATTAATGAAATAGTCTTAAAATTAATTTTTAAATTTAATCCCTGTCTTTTTCTTTTTATCGCAATATTTCCGCTAGAGAGAGAAAAAAAGAGAGAAAAGAGTAAAAGGATGGCTAATAAAAATAGAAAAATAAATCTATTAAAAATGACTTAAATAAAATAAAGTATGGAGTGCCAAATGAAAATATATTTGGGACTCAAAAACTCAAAATAAATAATTTTTATAACCACAAATTTACGTAATATTATTCTCAAACTTTAGGGACCAGAATAATATTTATTTTATTAAACTAATAAATAATTAATAAAAACATTTCCTACTTATTCACAACCACCTTTCTTCCACACCTGAGCAAATTTGCATTATCAAGAAGGGAGAAATAAAGAGGGGGGGGGAAAGAGATGAGAGAGAAATCAACTTTAGAGATAGAGAGAGAAAGATAGCCCTCGAGTCAATCCAAGGCCACCTGACCACACCAGGCCCGAAATAACCCAAACCGGTCAATTACTCACACCCCACTCCATTTTCCAATCAAAAATCCCCTTTTTTTCTCATCGGCAAAAAAATTAGCAAAATTATTAGCAAAATTATTTTAATTTTCTTTGATAAATAAACCGTTATGAAACTGAGATAATTATTTATAGTAATCCAGAAAGTGCAGCTATTAATTAATTAATTAATTTTTTTTAAAAAAAAAAAATTGTCTCTCTCCTCTTCCTTCGGGGCTTCGGACCCACCATTTATGCACGCAACAACCTCTACCCATTAGAATAGTCCCACTCGCCCCTCATCTCTCTTCTCCTCCTCCCCCAACGCAAACCCTAGCATAAAGCGATCCATCTCCAAGGAGACCACGCCATTAATTCTATCCCTTAATTGCCTCTCTCTCTCTCTCTCTCCTTTTCGTTGCTCCGCTTGTGGTACTAATAAAAGCCTCGGCACAGGGCGTCCTCCCAGCCTTTCTTGCTTGGCATACGAGGGAATTCCAGTGTACTTCTCCGTCCTCCGCTTTAATGCAGAGCTCTTGCAGAGGTATGGGGCTCTGTTAAAAGACTCCATCTCTCTCTCTCTCTCTCTCTCTTTCGCTCTCTGTCACTCACCTTTGATGAAGGCCTTGTTATATTTATGTTCCTGCGGAGATGTGGCAGGAGTTACTTGTTCCTGCAGTTTAATGGCCTCTCTTATCTGCGGAAAGGAGAGACTGTTACTCCTCTCTGTTTCAATCTCTCTCTCTCTCTATCTCTTCTCATTAATACGAAATATCGATCGCCTTCCTGATATCAGAAGAGTCAAAATGAATGCAGGGGTTAGGTGGAGGAGGCAGCAGCTATTATAAGACGAAGATTGGCGAAGCCCTTTCTGTCTGCCCCTGAGTTAGAGGGATAGAGAGAAAGAGAGAGAGAAAGCTTAGACTCCTCGTCATCACCTGAAGCCCATCATCATCCTCATCATGGCCTCATCAAACCGGCACTGGCCGAGCTTGTTCAAATCCAAGCCCTCCTCCTGCGCTGCCTCTGCTCACCATCAATGGCAGCATGATATCATCTCACCCTGCCAGAAACCTAACTCCTACTCCCCAGGTATAGACTTCAATTTCCTCTCTCTTCCTTTAGCCTTCTTTTTTGTCCGGTCTTTAGGGTTAGGGTTTGATTTCAATTTCGATCGAAAGACAAAAACTTGGAGCTAATTTGAGTTTCTTACGTAACAGGGGTGGAGGAGAGGGCTCCTGAGCCGAAGCCTCGCTGGAATCCGAAGCCGGAACAGATCCGGATCCTCGAAGCCATCTTCAACTCTGGCATGGTGAATCCGCCGCGCGACGAGATCCGCCGAATCCGAGCTCAGCTCCAGGAGTACGGCCAAGTCGGCGATGCCAACGTCTTCTACTGGTTTCAGAACCGCAAATCCCGCAGCAAGCACAAGCAGCGCCACCTCAAGTCTGCCGCAGCCGCCGGAGCTCGCTCTTCCACCTCCTCCGCCAATCCCCCTGCTTCGGCTCCCCCTCCGGCAGCCACTTCGTCGTCTTCTTCCTCCTCCGACAGGTCTTCCTCCGGCTCCGATAAACAGATCCTCCCCCTCTCCGCCGCCTCCGGGGACCTATCTGCTATGTTGGATCTGTCGGCCTCGCCGACGCCGTCAGTGAACCAGTACTCCCTCTTCCACAACCCTCTGGCTATCCCGGAACTCAGCCTCGAGGCGTCGCTCTACCTTCCGGCGATCCCCCCAAGCTTCTCCGGCGACTTCCCCTCCGGCGTCCCCGCTTCCGCTCTCTGGGGGGACCTCCTGATGCCAGGAGTTAACGGCAAAAATGGCGTTCTAGGAGGGCTGGGGCTCTCCTTCACGGACCCGTCTTCTTCCCCTGATCCCCCACCTCCTTTTTCCCCCAATCTGACGACGACTGCCATGGCCAGCGAACTTCAAGGTACTACGTATCGACCTTTAACTGGCATCTCTCCTTCCTCCTTTCGCTGTTCACCTTCTGCTCCCCTGTTTTTTGAGAGCGATGCCGCTCTCTTGTCATTCCCTCTGATGCTCGCTTTCAAATCCGTCTTTTGTCCTCCTCTGATCATAGTTTAAGTTAACTGGAGAGCGATTCTGGCTTCCCCTTTTGTCTTCTTTTTCTCCTCTCGTAGAAGAAGAAGAAGAAAAAAGAGAGAGAGAGAGAGAGAGAGAGAGAGAGAGAGAGAGAGAGAGAAATACAGAGCATGATTGAGGGGATTGATCGAACGAAGCTTTGCCGTATAGTCATGTCAGTGGAACTCTCGAGGTGCTTTCATGTGTGACAGTCTTCCTCTAGAGAGAGAAATTAAACGACAGTGAGGATAAAAAGATTACCTTCATTTTCTCTTAATTTTAAACTAAAATTCCTTAATTTTTTTAATCAATATTTTACCCAAATTTTATAAAAAATAACACATAAATAATATTTAAAATTTTAAGTAATATATATATATCTATAAATTTTAAAGTATAATTATTTATAGCAAGGGAAGAATGTAATTTTAAGAATAAATTATTTTTTGTCTCTAAATTTTATTAAAATTAGTAATTTATTCATAATGTAATAATATTAATTCAAATAAATAAAAAATTACTGAATAATATTTAATCAATTTCAAATGGAAGAGAGAGAAAGTCAAGGTATTAGCGCGCTGTTACCTAGATTGGACGTGTGCATGGCATTAAAGGGCGGGCAAATAAAAATAAAAAAAAAAATAAAAAAAAAAAAGAAAATGCAGATTTTTGGCTTCCCCCTCGTGGGGAGCACGTAACGTAACCCCTCGAAATTTCCAACGTGCATCAATGCGGTGTGCATTAAGATCTCCACAATATTTAATAGCTGAAAATTAATTAAATGGAGCTTTGACCTCAGCGGCGAGGTCAACGGTGTTCATCAACGAGGTGGCGTACGAGCTCTTCCCGGGGCCGGTGAACGTCAGGGAGGCCTTCGGCGAGGAGGCGATCCTCCTGCACTCCTCCGGCCAGCCCGTGCTCACCGACGAGTGGGGCCTCACCCTCCAGCCCCTCCAGCACGGGGCCTCCTACTATTTGGTTAATCTTCTAGATCTCCATCGATCTTTAAATAATCGAATTTATAATTTTAATTAATTATCTCCATTATGCATGGTGCTGAAGTTTAAATTTTTCTGATTTTTGGTGCAGGTTCAGTAGTGGAATTTTGGCGCATGGGCTGCTCTTTTATGAAGTATTTGATATGAGTCCTCTCAGATTATGTCTAAGCCAAATTAGCTATAGTTTGCTAATTAATTAGTTCGCTTTATTCTGATGATCATGATGATCAAGAGATCATATGTAATAGTTTATGATGTATTTGTAGGGATAAATGTAACGTAGGTCGACTCACTATCTTGTTTCTTTCAGCGCGTATGGATTATATATGAATTTGGCATGCAAGTAAAATTGGAGTTTTCTTAGTTTATTTGCTTCTTGATTCTTCTTTTGACTACTTTTCAGTGTGAAATTTACCTTATACTGATATGATTTTTAAGCTCTTTTGCATGGAACTCAAAGTTCATGCTAAGACTAATTGACATTATCTTCAAAGGTCAAGCTATCATGTTATTATCTTTCAAAGGTTAATAAGAGAGGGCCCTAATATCATATACAATGACCCAACTTTGAAGATAATGTTCACTTTCGACTATAGATGACTACATAGTTTAAAAATTTATGTACGTGATGAGATCACTAGAGTACTGTGTTCACATTTACATGCACACAGTATCTCTTTTGAGATTTATTTAAAATTGTCATGATCACTCACGAATATGGATATATATTGTTTGCTTTGCATGCATGGCTTGTCACAGAGTCTCATAATTTAATTTGTCTCCCATGGGCTCCTGCTATATCTTAATTCAGAATCTTGCAAAGGTATACTTAATTAGGACACTCCTCTCACGACCTTTCAATATGAAAAAATTTATCCTTGTTCCTTGGCCTTCACTTAGAAGTACACTAGAAGCCCCCTAATCTAAGTGACTCCTTTCTCAAGGAAGATTAATCCGGCAATTACTCCTGCATGCCCATTTTGCAAATGTCATATATAGTTAATTACATAACCATCTAATCAAGTTTTGTTAAATGTCAATAAAGAGAGTTTCGAGAAATGGCTCTATATAGTTAAATTAGCAATTTGGTGTGGCAATTAACTGGCGATAATCTACGACATTTGCAATCTGATGCGACATATAGTTGATGATGCTTGTGCCATGCATCTTGAAAGTAATTATGTCTTCCATAATTGTAAAGTAATGCTATATGAACTCTACGAGGATTAGGTTAATTCATTTGAAAATCTATATTTCTAAGGATATACTTCTATATATTTCATCGTATATCTAAATCTAATTAGCATCTCCATGATTAATACATATTTATCTTTATAGACTTAGAAGATATTGCTCTGATTTTGGGTTGACCCTAATAAATCTTCATATTTTCTCTTGCTTGTGTGCACGTGCCATGCTTTTATACATGTTTGGTTTACGCGTAACAAATTTTTGATGCTAGGAATAATATTAAACATATATGTCTCTTTGATTAATTTGATAATTTAGGGAAAGAAGGATATAGAAAAATCAAAAATATTTTTCACACAACACATGCTTAGGCCCTGTTTGGCGCGAGGACCAAAATAGGACCAAAATGGTACTAATTTAAAAAACAACAATAATAATAATAAATAAATTTTTTAAATCATTCTACATAAATTCAAATATAAAAAATATTATTTTACTTTACATACTCAACAATTTAAAATAAAAATATCAACTTTATTTCATATTCTAGACCAAAATATTTAAATCAAGTATTTTGATCTAAGATGTGAAATAAAGTTTATATTTTTATTAAAAATTATTGAGTATGTGAAGTAAAATATTATTTTTTATATTAAAATTTGTGTGGAATAATTAAAATAATTTATTTATTATTATTATTGTTATTTTTTAAACTAGTACTATTTTGGTATTGTTTTGATCCTCGCGCCAACAACTTCATTACTTAAGGATATGTTATTTCATCAATGTACCAACTAATTACATAAGTTATATTAAAATTAAGTGCGATAGGATAACTACTTTACAAGGTGCGATCTAGCTAGATTCATGTGATTCCTAGTATTTCAAAATTCAATGATGTACTTATTCATGAATATTCAGCGCCCTGACGCTCAAATATTCATAGTTTCTATTTTCTTCATGGATTCTCCTTTTGTTTCTTTTTCTCGTGATTAATTTTTCTCGAATATATAATTATTTGGTGATTAAGCTTAATTAGTTAATTAAGGGAAATGGCATGCAGTAGCACTAAAGTCCAATATTGTGAATGCATGTAGATCAATAGTATTATCTTATATCTTGATTTTTCATAATTTTATAAATATATTTAAGTAAAATTATAAAATATTATGATTTGGCTTGATATCTACATACTTTATTATATGTCTATAGTGGTTGTATAACACTCGTGACTTAGATGTAAAGATATTTTTTGATTTATTTCTTCAGAACTGGCCGTGTGGTTGAGCAGGTTTTTAGAAAATTCACTCGTTCCAAGATTTATTTAACTCATGCATGTATGTTTTAATTTTGAAATTTTCATTAGCAGTCTTATAATTTTTTCTTAAAAGATATTTTTATAAAATGTGATCATGTCTTTTCATATATCTTAGAATGTTCCTTTGATTTGTACATGTGGGATTTTTCTGATGTGTTTGTTCATGTGATATTTGCCTAGAAGTATCCTGATAATATTCGATTAGAGCATAGTATATATCAAAGCTAACTCTAGTGACTTATCATTTATGATGAGATAGGGGCTTAGTGAAATTCACATGCTTTCAAGCCGTGGTGGTGTAAACTTGAGTGAGAACACTAAGTCTTTTGAAGAAGGGAAGGATATCAAGAGGGAAACTTTTAAAAAAATCCTGCACAAACAAGCACGATAAAATAGCTAGTCACACATGGACAAAGTCAAGGAAGATCTATTGAGAGAGATATATATAAAGGTATGATCTCAATTGATGATGAAAACTTTATATTTAAATTTACTTAAGTTGAAGTAGTCTTATAAGGATAGATGATCTCATCAGGAAACTGCAGCTTAACCATGCAAGTACTTCTCAGAAGCCAAAGCATTTAATGCCTTCATATCAAGGGGACACGAATGTTATAGTGGTCATGAAGTGATTGGACAAAAGCAAATGTAAATCATGTAGTGCACAAAACTTATTATTTTGGTAGTCATATGAATCATACGATTTTACCATTTTATAAGTCATGTATACTATACAATTATACTAATTTCAAGGACCATTCATTTTGATTCTATTTAGAACAAATATAGGTCCAATATTCGTTCCATCCAATCCTAAAGTATAAAGAAAAAAAATGAATGGTCCTAATTTTCCAACAAAGGGATCGTTTGATCCTATCAAATTAGCAAACTTTCATCATAGGTTAGGCCAGCTAATCATAGAGATCTTATATGTTTTTTTTTTTCATTTTTTTAAACTCTCACGCATACAATGACATGCATAAATAGTTCTACCAATAATTTGACATATATTACCACATTAGGAGATTTTTAATAAGAAATGGGATACCACTTTATTTGCCAATATTCGATCTCTATACTAAATTAATGTACATCATGTATATGATCTTAGTTATAATCTAAAAGCTTAGGAAAAAATTCAAAAAAAACTACACTTTTGGAATCTGTTGAATCCGGAATCAACCAAACTTGTTTAGTCTTGTAATCACCTTTGGCACCGATGTTTAATTCGAGTATAACTCGATTTATATTTTATTTTTGAAGTTTGTTATCTCTTAATTGATATTTTATATATATATATATATATATATATATATATATATTTCACGAGTATATTGTGGTTGAGAAATCATTACAAATATCATTGCATGCTCAAACAGTGGCAGGCTGTAAAATTAATATATCGAATGAACAATTTTTGGAAATTCATAACTAGGGAGACAAATTTTCAAAATTTTTTAAAAAAAAAAATCAATCTTTTTTATGTTGAAAAAAACAATCAATTACTACTTCTAATAATCCAATCAGAAGCAAATTGGTATTCCCCCCTGACACCCCCCGGGCCCCACCCCT
>JAEMOT010004237.1:96758-118115 GCA_019297695.1 Apostasia ramifera | reverse complement strand
ACGTGGATTTAAATTCAACACCCTAATTGAAAATTTTAAATAGAATAAATAAATTAAAATACATAAATTCATAAATATTTAAATTGTTATTTATATAAATTAATTTATTTATAGTATTTAATTAATATATTAATAATATAATTAAGATCAAGGCTAATTTAGAAATGTGAAGTTCACCATCAAAGAATATGATGTGAATATGTGAAATGAGTGAAATTTAAATGAATATGATGTGATAGTGGTAATATTTATGAATTGATGGTGAAATGTGTAATTTTGTGTAAATTTCATATCCTGTATATAAAAGCCCCAAATTATATTAAAATAATCCCACTTAATTATTAATTAGCAAAACTTTTAGAATAAATTTTGTGGCACATATGTTAAATTGAGAATTTAGTATGAGTGCCTTTAACATAAGTTATTTTTGGTAAATCTTTTCATTTACACATTCATTTGTGAATGATATTGGTGTGAACATAAAAAATTTGATAATTTTGGAGGAAAAGTGGAAATATGTATCAAAGATTCAGATTTATTATCACTATACATTTTTAAGATGAATTTTATTCTGTTTGGTACCTATTTTTGGTCATAATTTGTCACTGTCAATATAATTTTTAAATTTCATCAAAAAATATATAATTTTTAAATAATATAAAATAATTTTATTACACATTTAATTTAAATTTAACATAAAAAATTAGTTTACTTTCATATCTTATATAAAGTTTGATATAATCATTAATTTAATTTAAAATTTTAAATAAATTAATTTTAAATTATATATAAATTGAATTAAATTCGAGAAAAATACAAGTACTTTCAAAGGTATTTTTCTCACCCATCCTCCACCTGAAAGCCTTCTCGTCTTGTGCAGGAGAGTGGAGATGTCGAGTGTAATATTGAGGTTTTAAAAATTTTGTGTGAATATTTTTCATAATTGTTGATGTTATATATATGATAGATATTTTCAGTGTGAAAATGTGATTTTATATATGTACAGTTTAATTAAGTGGTATGAAATTTATAATTTGATTATTCATAAGGTGTTATGATTCTTAATAAATCTGTTGTAATCTAATCAGACATAATTCAAGTACAGTTGGATTACTAATAAGGACTATGATGGCTGGGTCTTGACATTCAGAGTCGCCACAATAATGATTCTAACAGTAGCGAAGATTCCCGAACAAGGCACCCTCACCTATAAAGCTGCCTCTTGAAGTTCGAGGAGCTAATCAGCAGCTTCTCCGATGAACCTCAACTCGTTAAATTTTCGCATAATTTTTTGATCCATAGTTTAATCCATACCATAGTTCAAATGATTAACAAACTAAGCTCTTTAAAGAGATAAATTTTGATATGCTTTAAGTAAATAGTATGGTAGAAAACTTGGGCAGAGGGCTTGAGGCTTAAATCCTCTTATCTCAAGATTAAATAATATTTAAAAGGCATTTCACTCATTATTATTTCATGATATTTATATGTCATTTTTTGATTAATAATTCTATAATTTTATAAAAAAATTATTTATAAATTTCATTAATTAAATAATTATTTTTCTTAATTAATATAACATAGCATATACTAAATCAAATGCCTTCTTATTTCCCAATGCAGTTGTAGTCGTTATTTTTTTTTTTTTGATGTTATATTTCATTGATTGGTATGAATTAAATTGTATTGGAACAGATTGAATAGTTTAATTTAAATGAAATTTTAGGAGATGAAATTGGGGCATTTGGAGTTAATTAGAATTTAGCTAATTTTGTTTTCCTTTTAAAGAGCTCAAATGTAAAATTTAATGTAATTTTTATCAAGAAGAAAAAGAAATTATATTGTGAGGTGTGGATCGTGCTATATTTGATACTCATTGTATATTAAGGTAAGAATACATTCATTTATATATAGAAATAATTGTATATGCTAAAAAAATAAATAATATAAAGTTATCTTGTTAGAAAATAATCTGATTACATATTTTATTTTAGGAATTTTTATATAGAGGACATGAAATTTATATGAAATTACGCATTTTACTATCAATTCGTAAATATTACTACTATCACATCATATTCATTTAAATTTTACGTATTTCACATATTTCACATATTTCATATACTTTATAATATTATATGTAAATTTAAATGCATAAATTCATTAATATTTAAATTTTAATATATATTTTTATTTTGGGATTTTTATATACAGGACATGAAATTTACATGAAATTACGTATTTCACCATCAATTCGTAAATATTACTACTATCACATCATATTCATTTAAATTTTACGCATTTCACATATTTCACATATTTCATATACTTTATAATATTATATGTAAATTAAAATACATAAATTCATAAATATTTAAATTATTATTTATATAAATTAATTTATTTATAGTATTTAATTAATATATTAATAATATAGTTAAGATCAAGGCCAATTTAGAAACGTAAAGTTCACCATCAAAGAATATGGTATGAAATATGTGACATGCGTAAATTTAAATGAATATGGTGTGATAGTAGTAATATTTATGAATTGATGGTGAAATGCGTAATTTCGTGTAAATTTTATGTTCTGTATGTAAAAATTCTTTTATTTTATTATAAATTCTATTATAATACTATGATTATGTTAAGGATTATAGAGAAAAGAAATATATAAAGTTAAAAGTTTCCTACATGTCATAAGAGAATGATGAGAGTGAAGGTTTATTGAAGAGATTTAAAGAAAGCAGCACTTTACTGCAGAGTTAACTTGGAGATTGAATCTTCCTAACAAACATAGAATATTAAGGCAATGCTCAACTCCCTTACAGAGATAGACTCAAGGAATGCTCAACTTCCTTGTGAAATGAATGAGAGAAAATTTAAAAAAAAAAAGATTTATTTAAATTATTTTATAATTCGGATTCATATTGTTATATGCTTCATGTAATTGGTCTTTCTGAGCATTGACAACCTCCTCTTAGATATAAAAAAGTACTTTCTGCTTCTCATTAGGGGTACCTTCGCTTGATTCTATTTTGAGTTTTGTAAGGCAGTACCATTGCCATGGATTTCCCTATCAGTCGATGGATTGTGTAACCCATCTGAGAGGAGTTGTAAAAAAAGGAGATTTCTAAAACCATCCAATTCCACGGCATTTGGTCCTCATCAAAATAGACCTCATCTCTAACTTGGTCCCTCAGATTCACCTTTGAAGTGTTGGTTTAACCTCCTAGGCCTGACAACTTGTTCAGCTTTATCACTAATTTTAATTTACTACACAAAGAATTCTCTTGTTCAGTTCTTCCCAGAGTTGCCCAAGGGGGCCTCTCTCTTTGTCAAATGTTGGTTCCTCTATTCCCGAGACATAGTTGTCTCCAATTTGGCCTGAAAGAAAAACGTCTTGAAACGAGACATCCTAATATTGACTATGATGATGACGTTTTTTGACTCGAGAGTAATTTTAGTTGTCATCTTGATTATCTTACTTACTTTCTGTATTTTTTATTATTTTATGAGAGTGTTACATTTAATTTTTTATTAGGTGTAATTAGGTCATTTTAGATTGAAATGAGATTTTGACATATGAGCTTGACCTATTTAGCACACATTTCAAATTTGGCCCAAGTTTTAACCCATCCTCCCATTAAATTTATTTGATGTTAAATGTACGGATTAGATCACTTGATTCTAAATCTAGGGTGAGGATCTAATGAGATCAAGAGGTAGGATTTTATGGCTCTAACTATAAATAGTAAAATGCGGTTTTTTGGTCGAAATCACTCAAAGTAGTGGGAGAGGGCGATTCTCCGAAGGCAGTCGGCCACTTCCTCCCGACGCCGGATCGACGCCGCAGCTGTCTCCCTGCTTGCGGCTACATCGCCGCCGCCGCTGCCGGGTTCTAGGGCGCGAGGCCCGTCCTGAGCTGCAGCGGCATCCTCCGCCTTCAGCGTTCGCCGCTGCCCCTGTGGCCGGAAATCGCCGTCGCTGGCCACGAGCGCCGGCCTTCGGCGTCGACGCCATCTCCTGGCCGCCTCCGCCGGGATTTCGAGCGCGAGACCACAGGCCCGAGCGATCGAGCTCCCCCCCTCCTCCGCCGACACCTCCGCAGCCAGACTCCTCCACTGCCGGGCGTTAGCGCCGGCTTCTCCCCTCCCTCCATCGACGCCGCCGTCCCCAGCCGCTGCCTCCGAGGCTCTGGGGGCCCAGACCGGAGGTTCACCGGCTCCTCCACTTTGCTCCGCTGTCGTTGCAGGGTTATTCGTGGCTACGCCGGTCCGTCAACTCCGGGTGATCACCGCAAGGCACCCCGACCAGTGACGCCGATCGCTAATCCTGCCAGTCGCCACCGCTTTCTTCTTGGATTGTTGGATTCTCGCTCGTTTTGGTATCTCCCTTGTATCCTTCTTGACTTCACTGCATCACCATCTACTGTCATATTACGTTGTAGAGTTTAATCACTGTTTTCTCCCATTAATCATGATGTATGAACGTGGCTTGTGTAGGAATTATGTTTTGCTACTATAGATTAAACTTGTATGTGTTTTTACAATAAATTATCTAACACCTTGTTGTTTTTTCATGTCCTAGAAGCTATTCTTGTGAATTTACTCTAGTTATCATCTAATTGAATGTCTTTGGGTTGTATGTGATTTCTTTGTTTAGCCATGGATGTGAGAGCTTGTGCAATTTAGGTTAACTTCCCTTTAATTCTCTAGGTGATGCTCTCTGAACAATTATTTAGATTATTTCATATGCATTGTATTGCAATTATTTGCATTTAGTTTAGTGTAGGGAAAGTTCACATGATTTACTCTACATCGTATCCCTATATCTAACCTTTACCTGCTCCCCAGCACAAGGATTGCCCTTAAACATGGCTTTCCCTGCTTCGTTGTCTTCTTGGAGCTTGATTTGCCTCCACTCCCTCCTAAGACTTCACGATGAAGTTTAATTCTGGACTTCTTGAGAGCAGTGAGGTTCGAGAAGGATCAGTGATACACTCCAACACTACATAAAGGCACTCCTCTTATGCAATGAAGATATGGTGTTGGGTCGTATTGAAAAGGATCGAAAGTGATGGTGGAACTAAAGATGTCGGATACAACATCACCACTGCTTAAGTCTCCCCTTCCTTCGGATGGATCTTGCACCATTTTTGATGCTGTGATAATTGAACATGACCCTTCACCAAGGCATTAACTAAGAGTATCGTTCACGTGTGGGTTATCCTTGCATATATTGATGGATATCATATCGGTGAGCCGGTGGCATTCCCTTCAGGTCTTCTTGCCACCTCTTCCTCTACCTTATCAACCAACTAAATGAATTCTAGAACACTTTCTCTTGGAGGATGCTAAAGGGACAAAAATGTTTAAACATTGGGTGTCAGTGGAGCCCCAAAAGCTTTGGATTTAGGAATTCTTGGAGTAGAATTGGCTTTCACTTGAGTAGACAACTCCACCATACAACTATCAATCTTTTTCATCGTCAGCGAGCACTTAGCAGAAATGTCGTTGGCACTCCCTTTGTCACACTGGCGAACATGGTGGCCAACTTTGCTCTCCGGTTGGATAACATGGCAAAATGTTGTAATGAAATCTAACTCCTCTCAAAAAGTTTAAATAGAGGGCTAAATGATTGTGCGCCTCTCCCACTCCTTCTAACTAAAGAATGACCATGCATCTCCTTTTGATTGATTGAACAAGACCACATGAATGATTGCTGAATAGTATCATATATTGTTTATTGTTGATAAGTTTTGTATAGAAAAAACTCAATATAGATATTGATATAAAACTGTAGTATCTATTGTTTTGATAAATAGTTTGAAGTTTAGTTTTGTATGTAATAGAATTTTGTGAAATATGAAATATAATATATAGAAAGTGATTCTCTGTTTGATTTGTTGTAAAAAAAAATGGCATATAGAAGTGCTTTTAATAAATTATATTTTATTGTTCATCTGCGTTACACCTTATAAACAATTATTCATCAAAAGAATAAGATAAAACAAAAAAAAGGGGGACAAAGATCTTAAAACTGGACTCCTACAAGCAAAAGGTTGAACTAATGCCACTCAAACTAATTGAGATATTCTTCCATAAATGTTGGAGGAACTTCGATTTGTAATCCCTTCAATGAACTAATTATATAATGAAAGCTCACTTCTATTTTTATGGGGTTTCCATGTAAAATATTGTCTTTGTTATTTCTTCTTTTGTTATCTTGTTTGATTTGAGTCTAACTTGTTGCACAGGGCCTATTTCTTTAGCAAAAAATCTTATTCTAATAAGACCACCAACTATACTTTATCCCTTTCCAATGAGTGCTAGCATGTTATTTAATGTTTGAAGCCTTTAGTTTTTAATTTTAAAGTTTGTCATTTATTGTTTTATATTTTAAAGTTATTTTATTATATTTTAAAATTATTGTAGGACTTATATAGTTACAAAAATATTTATGATTAAATTGTGAAGTCATTAAGTTGTTTCACTAGTTGAATGGGCCGCCGAACCGGTTAGGCCATAAAACGACCACTTGATTGGTCCAAATCCTGGTTTAGTTTTGAATTAAAACCCTATCATTGACTAGATTCAGCCGGACTTACAAACCGTCCTCTACGACTACCAAAGTTGAGCTGTGAAAGAGGCGCCTCATGCCAGACGACATTTGGTATCTTTTTGTGTTCCCCTGGTTATGTTACTCCTTCACATCTAGTATTTTAGAGTCGATTGGTTTTTATTTGTCGGGTTGCTTATTTTGTCGAGTTCTTGATTTGCTATTATGCGAAGTAGGGAACCAGCAATGCAAATGTTGTTAGTAGGTAGAGTAATTGTGAAGAGCATATTAATAACATGTTATATACCGAATCTTTCTTACTGATTTAATAGGTATTTGCTTGCTGGTCTACATTTTGTAAATTTGTAATTGGGATTTCACGAGGAATTTTAATATATAATTAGCATTGTTCATATTGGAATTACTTCTCTTATGGTTATAAATTGTCATTAATATTTGTTGATCTCTGTGTATCTCCCCCTCTGAAGATTTTGGAGTGCTTGGTCTTTTATGAATTTATAAACTTTTGCATGATGTTAATATCGGGTATTCTCTTTTACATTATATCTCTCGCTTTCTGAGGATGTTGCATTACATGATGTTTTAGACTTATAAAATTTTGTATGATGGTATTCTATGTAGGCATATTATATTTTTGCAATGGAGGTTGCCAGCTTAAATTTAGGGGCAAGAGCTTACGACAAAGTTATTAATTTTCCACAAAGTCATAGTTTTTCGAGGTTGGCGGCTGCTCGACAGCAAAAATTAGGTTTTGGGAAAGTTTATTATCATGGAAGTACCATATTTTGCAGACGAAGTTGGATTTTAAAAGCTTTGCAGTGTAAATGTAATTTTTATGAAGATGTTAATTCTACAGAAGGAGAATTCAATTCAGTTAATATTGTGAGAAGAAAAAAATTGGCAGTTTTTGTCTCAGGTGGAGGCTCTAATTTTCGATCTATTCATGACAGTTCCGTCAATGGCTTAATTCATGGTGATGTTGTGGTTTTGGTCACTGATAAACCTGGTATATTTTTTTTTAAACAACTTTTATGATGTGTATAAACTATTCTATATGTTTTTGTTAGTGGCTTAATTAGAATTAAATGGTATTAGCTTTCACGTTTGGCAAATTTTTGCCCTCGAAAGAATTTTCTTATATTTAGAAGATTAGTGGTTGTGAGTCATGAAAAATGCAATTTGGGCTAGCATCGAGCCACGTTTAAGCTAGTTTGTTAATACTCAAAACTTTTTGATTCCAAGTTTATTTAGAGTTGATTTGAGCAGAGTTATTGACCTTACATCTCAAACTAAGGGTATATTACATATTTCTATATTTCAAGTAATAATGATTTATTATCAAACACATTTGTATGTTTTTCTAATAATAATATATTTTTTACATGTGTAAATTTATATGCATGTGTATTTAAAGTTAATATTTGAGTTGGATGTGTTTGTTAATAGAGGGCGTTTGTTTTCGAGTTACAAAGAAACTAATTCCAATTCTAGAGGCTGTCGAGTGAGTTTCAAGTTACATTATTTCTTGCCCTAAATGCATTGTTTATTGCAAATAAATTTTCTGATGTAGGGTAAATTGTGCGAACGTTTCCTACACTAAATTAAATGCAAATAATTACAATGCAATGAACATGAAAAAATCTAAATGATGGTTCAGAAAGCTTCACATAGAAAATTAAATAGAAATTAAGTTCTAAATTAACACGTTTTCTACCTCCATGTTAATTCAAGAGATTCAAATAATCCAAAATTTCAATTAAGTAATGGACAAAGTACAATTATAAGAAAAAGCTTTAAAACATGTAGACATTCAAACTAGTGATGTAATAATGAGAATAAGTATAAAATTGAACACACATACACGAGTGTAAAGTTATTCATTCATGAGGATCACCACAACAATTATCCAACATAATAAGAAAATAAAATGAGGCACTAACTAGTATATAGGGTTAGTAATCTAGAAGTAAATTAAAAGAAATAAGATAAGGGAAACTAAGTAAGCATGGATAGTTAGTCACACATCAACTCACAAATCGATACAATGACCAATAAGATGCCATGGAAATGAGATAATCCAACGACCCACCGCAGATCAGTGGTTACCTTGCGTTGAAACTCGACATTGCACCGAGCTCCTAGACGGACATCACATCAATTTATTTTTAGTGTCGACACAGCGGCAACAGTGAAGCGACGACAACGGCGGCGGTGGTTGACAACAATGGTGGCGGTGGACGATGGCCATAAGAGGTGCGATAGTATAATTTTATCAATCTTGTAGAATCAAGGCCTGTTAGCAGAGAAAAATAAGCGTACTTCTCCAAATGTTGATAATCTCTTCACAAGAAATTAACTTTATGAGATAGAAATTAATAAATAAATACTTTTGTACTTCTTTTTGGCCAAATATTATATTTAACATAAAGTGCCAAAATCTATGTCGCAAAATTGATTTTACCACAGAATAAATACCATTGCTTCTTGAAAAATTTTTGTTTACAAAGGAATGGTTTTCACAGAGTAGGGTCCAAATATCTAAAGTTTTATTTACACAATAGATGTATCGAATTTTAGAGAAAAAATAGATTATTTAGCTGTATGTTTACCTCACATATTCATCGTGCACATTTTTTTCGATAATTCTGTTGGTAGATTAATCCATTAGTTATTTTTGTTGACCATATATAGATATATTAATCCTAACCTGTCACTTTTTAAAATTGGGGATGGCAATCTTCTGCATTACAAATATATCGCGAGCAATTTTTATGTAGCCATTAGAAACTTTATAAATTTTTTTGTGAACCACGTAAATAAATCAAGTATATTTTTTATTATTATTACTTAATATATCATTACTCAGTCTTATATTTTATGTATTCTCACGAAGAACATAATTTCATTAACTTTTTTCCCTTTTCTAATGCTTATGTGACGGGAAGGAAAATATAAAGACAGGTGATAATGATAGATAAGATAAAAGCTCTAATAGCAACGGCACTTGTGAGCTTGCTTCTTGTGATGTCTTGTAAACTTGTAATCTACCAAGCTGATACACTGGAAGGTAGCATGTTTCCACTCATTCAGCCTTTTGATTAAAGATTTTAGCAGACTGGTTTACCTGATGAACTACCTATGAGCATTTTAGATTTAGCCTCAACCTTAATTTCTCAATTAAGGTTTACAAAACTTTTTGGATAAATTTGTACTGGTTATCTGTGCTTTGTTAGTTTGTGAAGAAAGGCAAGGTCTCATCATCTAGCCTTTTGCATGGGTTGATGTAGGTTGTTAACAACTTATAGGACTCTCTTATACTATTTACACAAATTTAGAAGGTTTTGTCATTTGAAACCTTTGTTTGGATTGCCATTTTATTTAGTTCCTTCCCCCTCTTTGAAGCACACCTCCAACTCTGTCTCAATAACTGCAAGAACAACAAACCTTGTCTGTTACATTAGTTAAAATTTCAATTTTTAAGGGCTTTCGTAATGTCAATTAAGGAAGTTAGTATTAACCCAAACATATTTCTTTTGTTGAATTGCAAGCTTGTTTGCATTATTACAAGTCTGATTTTGAAATGTTAACTTTTGTTTGTTAAAACTCGTCAAGGTTATGTGTTGTTAACCTCCTTATGAACTTGTTTCCATAACATAATATTGAGATTTGAGCCTATCATGAGCTTGACTGATACGTAAATAAGGTGCTTTAATGGGGTAATTTTCAGCCTAGCTTATCCAACTTGAACTCATTCCAAAAAATGAGAATTGATGGCTATCTTTTTGGATGTCATGAAAGGTAGGTGTTTAAATAGCTAATACGTAGAATCTATCATTTAAAACTCTTTAATGGATATGCTGTGTTTCTCACTTCATAATATGTACCAGCAACGTGGATTGCATTTTTTTGTTCGATTTTTGATGATGGAATTCTTCAATGTGGCAGGTTGTGGTGGTGATGAATATGCAAGAAATCATGATATTCCTGTTTTATTATTTCCAAAGCTGAAAAGTTCAGTTGAGGGTTTATCGCCTACTGAACTTGTAATCACTTTGAGGTAAATTCATTGTGTGTTGAATCCAGGTAGTCATTTTAACTGCACCTATGTTAACCATTACTTTATTGATTTGCATTCACTTTTTGTAGTGTCTTATCTCAAAAACATGAAAATCTTTGCATTCAAGCTTCTGTTTTTCATCAATGAATGGTTCTGATAATGTGCTAATGATAATGCACTAATGATCGTTTTGTCTGATCTGAATTACAAAGTATTTCGTTTGTAGTTAAATGCTATGATTAACTGTTATTAACCTCACTATAGCGGTAAATCCCTTTTTCTTTTCACTTAACTTTAGCAGTTTTATATGAAGGAAATTCAAGGTTGACTTTATTCTCCTGGCTGGTTACTTGAAGCTCATTCCTATGGATTTAGTCCAAGCGTATCCGAGATCTATACTGAATATCCATCCTTCTCTTTTGCCGGCCTTTGGGGGCAAAGGATTTTATGGTCTAAAGGTGCATGAAGCTGTCATTGCATCAGGGGCTAGGTGAGTGAAAGTCTCCTATTCTATGTTTCTTACTTGAACATTATGTGGTGTCCATGTTGGTTCGAATTTCATCTAGAAACTTAAGGTTTTATGTTTTCATGTAGGCCCACCTCTTTTGAATTGTTTCGAGCAATACTTTGTCTGTCAATGTTTATTTTATCTAGGTTCTTGAGTTTCTCTACATGTTTGGCTCATTTAAACTGGTTCCATCCAAAATAGGGGAAGGGGAGGGAGAGAAAGACTGAATTTCAGAAAGATAGAAGGTTAAAGGGTAATATAGATATTCTAGTTAAAGGTTTAAAAAGTTAAATAGAAGGATCTGTATTAAATGATTGAACAATCTTGGAGACCACCCATGTGAAAGATAGCTTAAACCTTTAATGAACTTCATTTGCATTAGCTGTTCAGTAGATATTAAATAAATCATGGCGCTTGTATAATTGGGTAACCCATCTTTTACCCTGTCAGCTCTATATAGGTCGAATCATTGTGGATATACCTTTTATACGGATAGAACAAGCTAATTAGACACAAATAATTGGGAAATTTTTAGCTTCCAGTATGAATATTTTCTTTTTTTTGATAGTACAGTATGACTATTTTCTTGAAATAGCAATTACTCTAGTTTTGTAACTTTATCTTTTCTATCTTTTAAGCTCTTATAATATGGCTTTGAGTCGATTTCGAGCGAGCTGGGTTCAACTCGAAATTGAAATTTTCAATTTCAAATCAAGTTCGATTCCAGCCTAATAAATTCTTTTGGTTTCGAGTTAAATCAAACTTAATTATAATGGATATTTTTTTATAAAAATATTCATTATGCATATTAAATATATTAAAATATAATATTATGAATTCATTTTAAATTCTATCATTTCTTTTTTTGTAAAATATTATACCATATTTATATATTAAAAATATCTTAATTATACTTAAAAAAATCTTAAAAAACATGTTTATGCACATAGCGAATCGATTACGAGTTGAATCGATTTTATTTCGTGCGAACTTCAAGCTAGAAGGAAATCAAGTCGATTTCAAATCACGCAAAATATGAGCGAGTTTTAATCAAATTTTGAATTTCGCATAAAATTGTCACCCCTATGACTTAGTCTTTCTATTTCTTGTAGATACTCTGGCCCCACTGTTCACTTTGTAGATGAACATTTTGATACTGGTAAAATCTTAGCTCAGAAAATAGTCCCTGTATATACAAATGACACTCCAGAGCAGCTGGCCTCTAGAGTCCTTCATCAGGTAAAATATCATTTTTAATTGTTGATCTTTAGCAATATGTGATTCATTGCCCTCATCTTGAGTTAAATATGCATTTTGCATTATAGATTGTATGTTAATTTAAACATAGTTTGTTACAATTGTATACATTAACTTTTCTTCACACATACTCTATTATTTATATGCTTATTTTAAAAATCTAAAGCATGTATGCTTATGTTTATATATAAACTCTATTTTGCATTGAATTGATTCCATTATAAGTGACTTGACTTCGAGTATAATAAAATCCAGTCAATCGAAATTCGACTGATTATCATGCGATCTTCGAAGTTTGAGCATAATTGCAAACACATTGCTATTGAAGTAAAAATATTACAACTGGTTTTTGTTAATGTATCATAGCTTTGAATTTCAGGAGCACCAGGTTTATGTAGAGGTTGTATCTGCTCTCTGTGAAGAAAGAATAGTTTGGAGGGAAGACGGAGTACCTTTTATTCGGAGCAGAGAGAATCCAAATGAGTATACTTAGGGGGCGTTTGGTTCAATGTTATTTTGATGTTATGTTATGCTATTTAGAGAAGACAATTATTTGGTTTAATGATATCTACAAATAATCTTCTATTTGATTATAAAATTATTAGTTAAAAGATAACATCTAGATTACATAAAATAACATCAAGATAATAACAAACCAAATGCCCTCTTAGATAACTGACTTCTGAATAACCTTCAAACATGTGAAGAATTAATAGTAGATCAACTACTTCGAGGTATGTAAGCCCTTGATTTTTGACTTTCTATAGTGAGGTTTTTAAAGGGCATTTTTGGACATGTCAAACTTATATGGATTTGGGATGAGATAGAAGTTCAGACATTAATAGGGAAAATTTTTCATTCTAAGGCCCTGTTTGGCGCAAGGACCAAAATCAGAATCAAAATGGTATTAATTTAAAAAATAATAATAATAATAATAATAATAAATAAATAATTTTTTTTAATTATTCTACATAAATTTTAATATAAAAAAATATTATTTTACTTCACATATTCAATAATTTTTAATAAAAATATTAATTTTATTTTACATCTTAGACCAAAATATTCAAATTAAGTATTTTGATCTAAAATAAAATTAATATTTTTATTAAAAAGTATTAAGTATGTGAAGTAAAATAATATTTTTTATATTAGATTTTATGTAGAATAATTAAAAAAATTATTTATTTATTTATTATTATTATTTTTTAAATTAGTATTATTTTGATCATAATTTTGGTCCTCGCGCCAATAATAACTGTGAAGTTTTTATATAGTGTACATCATTGTATCTTATCCTGACCTTCTGCAAAATACTTACTAATTATTTATATTTAATGGTAGATTTAGTGTTAGTTTTAAGCAGAAATGTTTACCAAATAATGCTTCATTATTGTGAAATTCAGACCTCCTTTCATAGTTGATTTAATTTTATTAATCTTTTTTTTATAGTTTAGTTTTGACATTAAATCTTACCCATGAGAATAGCGTTGGTGATGTTGATCTCAAATTTTGCTAATAAAAACTTAGAATTTGCATAACACTTGCAATGTGGCAATTATACGTGTGTAATTAAAATTTAATTATTTTATATATTTGATATTTCTAATTTTTGTTATATTTATATTATAATATTAAATAATTAAGTATTAAATATATAAATTTTATTAACATAATTTAGCTACATTGGATTGATGTTGATCATTTGATCAGAGGTGGGCTTTGAAGTTTTTTATTTCAACTTGAGCTTTGTTTAATTTTATTCAAACTAATTGATTTTATATTATACTTATCATTTGATTTTATTCTTATAATTTTTTTAAGATTTCATCCTCCTCTTTTACATACTTAAAATTTAATAATTCAATTTTCTTTATTAAAATTTCTATTAATTATATATTAAATTATTTAAATTCACTCTTTTTAAATTTATCATTAATTAATACTACTTTAATTTTTTTTATAAATATATTTATTTTTTATCTTATTTTTTATTTATACCTACTTAATCATCTTAAATTTATATTTTTTCAACACTTGACTAATTTGTGTTGTCTTGTAAGCCAATATTCAACACTATCTTTTTATATATAATACATTCTTTTCATGAAAAAATAACTACTATATAATATAAATTTAAAAAAAAAAAAATGAAATATAACATGCAAAAAATTATGTTGCATATATGTAAAATATCACTTTAATACCATTAATCTAAATGCAGTATTGATAAAGAAAATCACTAGAAAAGCACCGCTAAATTTAAAAATATAGAAAGAATCAATAAAAGTGAGGCCTCTTGGTTTGCTCCATTCGAGTGAAATATAAAATGCAACTTAAAAATGAAAGATCATTGGCACTTTACATTTCGAAATTTATAACATATATTTTGTTTTGACAATTTGCACACCAAAAGAGAGTCCAAAATATCAAATTTAAAATATAATTTATATTTTTGATATGTAGAGTACCAAAAGCTCTGATTTTTAGAATGCACTTTGCATTTAACCCGCTCCATTCCTTTGCACAAAGCCAACTGCTGCACAGATTTTCAATTTGCTGCAATTTGGCATTCACAGGTACCTCATTCTAACTAGTTTGGGTTTAAGGCTGTTATTATGGTTGCCAAATACCCAATTAAATATATATATTTTTTTTTTTTTTTGATAGAATATCCATTTTAAGTTAATAAGAAAAGTGAAGGCAACAAATTTATTAAATGAGAAAAACACTCACTACATTAATGCATCAATCATAAGCTAGCATGATCTCTTCTAAACTTCAAAGACTGGAGAAGTTCCAGCACCCCTTTCCTCTCAGGCATACTTGGCATAGCACCCTTCACTTGAACACAAAGTGAAGCTGCAGCAGCTGCAGAATAATGGCAAAAGCATCCAGTAGGCTTCCAAAAAGTGTTTCTTCACAATCAAAGTTCGACAAGAAGGGAATTTGATTCTTACCAGCGAATTCGAGGCAGTCCTTCCTAGTCATGCCCTCCACTAGAGCCACAGCGAATGCAGCAGTGAATGTGTCACCAGCGCCAGTCGTGTCAACTACTTTTGAGGCTGGAATGATTGGTTGTCGAATTGGTTCTTCGCCATTGATGAAAAGAGCGGATCCTTTTGATCCAAGTTTCACAAGTACTTGCTTAGCACCCTGAAAGTTATGCATAAATCAGGCAATGAATTGATTATGATTATGATTATGATTTAGGGAGATATTTTCTTTAATATTATTTTAATGTTATGTCATATTATTTAGATGTTCTGAAATCTAAATGTTATTTATTGAGCGATAATTCTTTAATTTTTTATAAGATTATCTACACGTCTCAAATAAAATAATTATTTTCTCCTGATAATATTAAAACAAATGACCTCCTAATGAGTTCTAATGGAACAACAAGAAGGTGAATTATGTGACCAAAATCATGTATTAAAGTCACGAACTATTATATAAAATTCTGAACCAATAGTCAGAAGTAATGACAAAACTTCTAAACTTATACATTTATAGGTTCAGTATTAGCAGACTGGACACCATGAATGATCTGAGCCCATTACATCATGTCATACGACTGAGGGCTATGCTATTTAATGCGACAGCACAATAGTTGATCCAGCACATTATGAGGGAGGAGATTAGAGCAGCAATGTTCTCTATAAGCTAATAACAAAGCAACAAATGTTGATGGCATTAAATGGTCTTTTCTGAAGGGGTATTGGTAGATGGTGGAGGGAGATGTGATTGGAGTAGTTCAATATACTTTCAGCGCTAACATTTGAAATACCATGGTAGTAATAATATATGAAGTTAGTAATGTAAAGCAGCCCAAGCAGTTTAGGCCCTTAAGTCTTTGTACTACAATCTACAAAATCATGGCAAAGTGATGGTACATAGAATACAGGATCAAATTGCTTCATTAGTGGCTTTAGTGTAGAGGTCCTATGTACTGAGCCAACTTATAATGGATAATTGCAATATGGCACAAGAGGTAATGCACAAGCTGCAAACCATTCAGTCTCGTATTGGTGCGGGATGATAAAGGCAGATGCAGAGCAGAACTACGACAGAGTCAACTGGGCCTTGATAGCATGCTAGATTAGATGGTGTTTCTAAGTAGTGGTGCAAATGGGATGATATGTGCATCATAAGGCAAAGATATGCATTGTCGATTTATGGGAAGAGATCACAGTGAATTATTGCTAGACAAGGACAGCAGCAAGGATGTCCACTCTTTCTCTAGTTGTTTATTATGTGCACAAAACTTTTGTCCATCTTGTTCCACTGAGGAATATTGACATTAAATTATCCACTAGAGGCCTAGCCTACTTACACCTTATATTTGTTGACAATGCATCTTTCTTTGCTAAGGCTGCACTAACAAAGGCGGCTTGCTTGAGCAGTCTTGATAGCTGCGGTGCATTTTTAGGGTAAATGGTGAATACTAAAAAGTCATCTATTATTTTCATCCACACCACTATCAGAAATAGGAAAGGAAAAGGCTTAGGAAGCAAAAAAGGGGCTGCTATGGCGATACCAAGGTAACCCCCTAACTAAGCACAAGCTAAAGAAAGTAAAATTTGCAACTATTATTGAGGTGATTAGGAGAAAGATCATCTCTTGAGGAGTGAGGAACTTGTTGTTAGCAAGCAGGATCACTTTAATTAATGATACCTTGATATCTATGTCGGTTTATACCATGTCACATGCTTATGTACCGTTGAACGTTCTTGATACTATTAAGCAATTAATCATAATCGGTTTTCGAGTGGAAGTGTGGAGACTAAGGCAATGCACAATGTTCCGTGGGAGGAGATGTGCAAACCCAAGACCAAAAAAATAAAAAGGATACGCAAGTCTAGCATTGATTTCTCGTAGCAAAGCATGCAGCTCGATTCTTAAATAATTCAGATAGCATTTGGAAGGAAAGCATGAAATAAAATATGAAGCACGCATCCACTATTTGACATAAGGAGAAAAGACCATTGGGAATGGAGGCTTATTTGCATAGTGATAAACAACAACATGGCATGCCTTGTTGAGGATAAGAAAAGGATCTCCTTTATGGAAATCCTTGGTTGTTTGCCACTTGATTGAGATGGTTGACATACCTAAACTGCTAAATGTGCACATAGCATACTTCTTCATAATGAGATAAAGTGGCTAAAGCTAGACTTATTAGGGATCAAGATGGAACATTTATCCATGTTCGTGGCAAGAGGATTCTCACAAGTGCTTTTCTCAGAGTGCTATTCTCACTGCAAAAACTGAGAAAAGTGTGCTGCACTTGAGGGATTGAAAGCCATACTCAACGCAGCAATGGAGATATCAAGATTATGGTTGGAAGGAGATTCCTTGAAGGTTTTACAATTGATCCAACGAGGATGAAATCAGCACACAGGAAGCAATTTGGAGCTAAGCTGGAGACCTAACCTGGACAAAACCAGTGGTGACCCTCACAAGCCATAATTGAAAGCAGCAGGTAGCAAAGCTAGTGCACAACTCGGGACACAACGGGGAATGGAGGACAGCAGAACCTAGAGCAGCAAGGGCAACAATGGATCAACACCATTCAGGTCCACGAAGAGTAGGGAATTGCTGGAAATTTCAACAATTCCTAGAAGCAACCAAGGAGCAAACTGATTACAGGAATCAACTGACACAAGTACTGATTACAGGTATTAGCTGACACAAGTAATCCTAGATGCGACTAAGAACTGCTCACAGCACGAATTGGAATCAGTAGCAGGCCTAACATTGAGTACACTGCCAACAAGTAAACACCATAGCACACAAGGACAAGATCAACAAATCATTCCAGCATTACATGGAAGAGGCTATAGGTAGACCCGGTAGCATGACAAACTGGTGAAGCACATTGTAGCATTTGTTTCTTTGTTTGATACATGTAAAATCACATATCTTAATAAAAATGTAAATGACACCTAGCACCACTTGGAGATTTTGCATCAGTAAGGGGTATACTCTTTCTCAAATAGGATATAACTTGATAACGTGATGTACGACATGAAGTAATTTTTTATTTTAATACACAGGCCTAAGAAAATTTATTTTTTTTGAAGGTGTGGCCTAGACCTTGGCCTAAACCATATTTCAAGTGAAACTAAAGTACTATAAATATACAAAAATTCAACCTATATAAATCAAAAGAAGGTAATTTCTAACACATTCAACTCCACCTATGCTAAAATAAAAATAAAACTCCGCGTATGCCATGCTTTGCTATTTATTTCGCATAGTCCATCCCAAGCCCAAGAAGGAAGAGGGTTGCAATATGTCGACAACTAGCATTAAACCTATTAAATCTTTGATGGATTTATCCCATTGATAATCTCGATGAGAAAAAGATGTAGTCAATTAGGTGAGTGAGAGGATAGAAAATTAAAGAGGATGTTGATCATAAAATCAAGGTAAATAATTAAGATGAAGGAATGATATGAGTTTTATGCAATGTGAAGATTCTTATCAAGATGGAGAAAATTTTATAATATTACCATCCAACCAACTATTATCCATAAGTGTAAAGAAGAAATCTGAGTAGACACACTAGAGTAGATCGCATTAGAAATGATTATATTTTAGAGATGGTGCTATAGTACTTGTTGTTGAGATTTTTCATGTCTATCATTGATCATTGGATGCCCCTGTATGTCAATGTGAAGGTATTTTAAGTTATAATGTTACAAAAGAGAAGAAGCATGCAGAAAATGACTTGGATAGGGCCGATCATAAAAAGACATTTGAATCACTTGCATTCACGGAGAGTGTTGTGTTTCATAAAGTTGAATTGTGAAAATTAATCCATGCAACCAACTCCAATTAGTTGGGATTAAGGTTTCATTGTTGTGATTATAGTTGTTGTTGGGTTCCAAACAACATAAGACATTTGCAAAAGTGAGGGATTGAGTGGATAACTATGAGTATAGATTAATACAGGATCATGCAATTGTTTCTGATGGTTGCTGCAACGCAATAACCAATCCAAGGCAAAAGTAATCATGCACATAAATAAGAAAAAATAGCAAAGAGTGAACTGCAAAACACAATACTGAGTAAACTATCAAGTAAATATTTTCAAATCAACACAGATTAAAAAAAATGAGTGTAGTTTATTCCCTCTCACCATTTCATGACATTTCTTTGAAGCTTGATTTATTTGCTCAAATGTATCTGTTGGCATCCTAGTTAAACGTCCCAATTCTGTTTCATTTGGGCTTAGAATATCCACAGTTTCAATAAGTTCCGTGGGAATGGGATCTTCCACCCCTCCAGCATCAATAATAACTGGAACACCTGCATTTTTTGCAACCTGGTGACAGTAAAACTCAATATCATAGTCAAACAAAAATAGGATGTCAATGGAAGCAAGCATAGAAAGAAAAGGCATGCATGGTATTATCCCATTCAGGCTTAAAGACACTTGGATGGCTTTCAAATAGACCATCTATTTTACCATATTCATGTAATAACAGCCAATGTTTAACTAGAAATGTTGAAGGCAAAATCTGTCCTTCTAAGTGGATGATCGGATTTATCACCTTGCGAGTGAGAAACTGTTTGATGTAGTAACGGATAAGGTATGACTAGGAGTTAAAGTAAGGGATGAAGTCAGTAGTAAAGACGAATGCCTAGTTGGTAGAGAACCAATAATGAAAAATAAATGCAGGAAAATAAAGAAGATAAATTTAGCATATAAAACCTCCTAACTAGGCAAAACCACGCCTTAAGGTTCCACAACAATTTTTTTTTGGTTACAAGAGAGAGTAAGAGTGTGCGTGTGTGAGAGAGAGAGTGAGGCCACCAGACTAAAAAACAGAGATAGAATCTTAAGGAAGCACCCTTTATGTTCTCCTTTTTGTCCTCTTCGATTTTTATACTGGCTTCCCAAAGAGGCCTCAGTGAAGGTGCCAAGGTCGTTTGGTAAAGCCACTTTGAAGATGAGAACCCTTGAGCTTCCCGCAGCATCCTGATGGAGATTTTGGTTAGTCAGGAAGACACAATGCTCTTTGGGCCTAGCATAGCTCAAAGCTTAGACAATTAATGTTGCCTACAATGTTCATCCCAATTTTTGCTAGAAGAGGCAACTACCATCAAACCTTTTATGCTGCCTAGTGTGACTTTCCTATATTTGAGTACGAAGGTCAGTATGACAACATCAACTGCTAAGCCAACTACATAAACCTTTTGTTTTCATTGTACTCTATCACTTAACAATTCATCATTTAGCTCTAATTATGTCATATCATTTCTTAGAGTTTTTTGTCATATTTTTTTGGGTCTCACTCTTCCTATTTTTACATAAGCAAGGTCTAATAATTCAATTTTCCTTAATAGAGCTTCAATCGGCCTACGATTTATATTGAGTATAGAGGTCAATCCCTTAATTAAACTTATGACTTGTCTACATCAGTCATACATAATTCTAGAGGATGTTATAGCTCCACTCTCTATCCTTGTGCTGTTATTATCGAGGTGGATGTGATCATCGAACATTATGTCTTGACTCTTTTTTTCAAGGGAGCAGGAGGTAGTTTTGAGACTGATGCAACGCGGGGATCAATTTAAGTCAATCCTAATGCTACCAATATTAAATTAGTGGCTAAGTTTTATGTTTATAAAAAATACTAAATGCAAATGGAGAGGAGATTAAACTAAACTTTCCAAATTATATTAAATATAAACATCTACATATTCATATAAGTGTCATGAAATTAATGCGATGACTAAAATTCTAGCGAGATAAATTCGGGAAACTTATGTAATAAAATATCTAGACTATCGAACTCCAAGAAAATTTAACATATATGCATTTCCAGATGAAATTCCTGCACATGATAATTTTAACCCAACTAATTAACATATAAACCTTCACTAAACATGATATGAATTTGTTTAGCACAAAAAATGAATATGGACTAAAACAGTGAAT
>JAEMOT010004237.1:25352-90347 GCA_019297695.1 Apostasia ramifera | reverse complement strand
TTATATTTTTATTAAAAATTATTGAATATGTAAAGTAAAATATTATTTTTTATATTAAAATTTGTGTAGAATAATTAAAATAATTTATTTATTATTATTATTATTATTTTTTAAACTAGTACTATTGTCGTCTTGTTTTCGTCCTCGCACCAAACAGGGCCTAAATTTGAAGTAAATCTATGATTTTAACTAAAATTTCACTTGATAGAGTGACCTATATTAAAAATATTATATATCGGAGATTTCTTAGAAAAGAATTTATTTTTATGAATTCGTATGAAATGGTTATCCAACCTTATGAAGTTATTAGAAAAGAAATTTAAATTTTATGAAATCATGTATTTCTACTTCAAATACACATGAATTTGCTAAGAAATTGTGATAATGGCACACATACAGTTTGTAAACTAAAATAATTTTTGATATCATTTTTGGAGAAGTAAAAGATGGATAACTCTCTTTGGACCCTAAAAAAGATGGGAACAGAAGAAAAAAAAAACAGAACTTGTGAGTGTAACTAAAATCTATAGATATCAAACACCATGAAATAAGCTCTCTTTTTTTTTTTTAATGTGGAATAGGCCAATTAACTTAAAAAAATACAAAAAATACATCACATGATACCGTTCAATAGAAGAAAAGGAAATCTTTTAAAAGAATGTTACGAAAATCATCAAGGAGGAGCATTTTTCCGTCCGCACATATCATCTCCAATGGTTACAATATGTGTCGAATAATTAGCTGCACAATTAGCATTTCTTTTAATACGTGAAATTTTATAAAAAAAAAAATTAAAAGAATTAAAAATTTATCCCGAGTCTGTTGATTGTTAGATATAATGATGAAATCTAACATTTAGGTCGAGTCACTCTTCAACCCTTAAATCTGTCTTCCATGCTAAGAATCTAAGGTTGCTTCGATTTCTACTCAAGTTGCAGTCAATTCTGCTTCTAAGATTAGATCGGCGAGCATTCTTCGACCTCCAAAGTCTGTCTATTATTGTCTCTGATTACGTAGCCTCCTCCTGCTGTCCATCCTCTCATCTTGGATTGAGCCATCCACATTTTACTTTCAATCATCCTTGTAATAAATAAGCTTTCATTGCGCATAATAGGACTACACTAATTTGTTTCTCATTCAAAAACTCTCTAGAATTATTATCAAAGTTCTTCGCCTACAAAGGGCATGATAATTTATGAAGACAACTTCATCGTGTTGATAAAGATGACCAAAGTATGCTCCAAACCTCAATAAATCTATATATAAATTAACATCGCCATATTGCTTTCAAAATTCTAATGATACTACAATGCCTACGACGACGACACTCTAAAATCTTTTAAAAAAAAACTTTCGACAAAAGCACTCTCCCCAACACCCACTAAGACGAATATGGATTGCAAAATTGTACTTGTGATCCGCAACATGTCCCAATCCATTATGTGGTGAGTCGAGTTCGAATATAGCACAATTATACCCAGATTGATCTGTGACTAAAAATTTTGTTTCTCATAATCCACACATTTAAGACGAACATAAAGATTTAGATGCATAACCAAATAGTATTAATGCCAAACAGAAAACTGCCATCAAATGAAAAATTTTGCCCAACCAAGGTATAAAAGAGCAATGAAAACAAATTTTTGCACCTTTAAGCTTGTGAGTGGAATTGAATATCTTCAGTACAAATAGTTTTTACACGACCGAAACCACCGTCTATTTTGCTTTCATCTATGAAAACAGTTCAAGCTCTGTGAGTGGAATTTACAACCTTCTTTCTACTCAAACTAAATCTGAACATAGCCAATCGAACCCTGCCCCCCAGGTAACCCTTAATACATCCTTGACAAACCGAATTGTACAGCACTGACCTTTCCACCGGCGGCAGCAGCAATCCCGTCGAATGGAGGGGATTTTGCAGGCAGCAGATTCGCATCGATGCCGGTTATTCTTTCAGTTGGAGAAGGCCTGTTTCCGCTCCCAAGAAAGAACGGGGAGGCCCTCATGTCTAGTGATACTTCTGGCTGCAGTGGTGCATGGCGATTAGTGTACTTTGCGACTTCTGCATCTGAACCTGCGGCAGCTAACCTCTCAGCCGAGCCAGTGCTTCTGTGAAAGCAGTACGTTGGAGGAAGACCAGGCTGCAGCGGCACCACATTACGGATTAGCCGGCGAGGATCGTAAGGGTCCTTTATGCTTCCACACTCTAGTGGCATTACAGGTCCTACTGCTCTGCCGGGTTTAGCTGAAATAGCAATAAATTGTAACTGTCATTAGTGCAACAACATGAGAAATCAGTGAGCAATTTACTTCCAAAATTGACCCCCATTTCATAATCATGTGAACTTTAATCAATCCAAAATCAATTCAGCTTACTTATAACCCAAAGTCAACTTGCTCAAAATAGAATCGATCCAATTCGAAATAAACTTGTAACTGAATTCAAGATGTATAAATATGATTATTTGCACATTTATATATAGCGTGAAGAAATCAAGGCGCCTATATTTAGCTAATGATAATAAGATTGACAGATATAGAAAGCATAATCAATTCAAGATATATCGAAGACTCATCTCAAATTAATCTGAATATTGAATAACAACTAGTAACTTATATCAATTTGAATCAAACTCAACAAACACTCTAAAATCCAAGAAATTATTAGGTTAAAACATCATAACCAGGCAGCAAGAAAACACCGTTTTGCGGCATTTTCTTGCCGTTGTCCGCAATTTTTTTATTTTATATAAGTACATTTTCATCTTGTATTGGTTTTTTGAGTTGTACACATTTATGCATAAAAATGTATTATGCAAAGCAAAAAAATACTAATACAAAATAAAAATTACTCGCACAAAATATACTTTGTATAACCATTTTTATATTTTATTACATTTATTTACTGTTTTATACGAGAAATTTTTTGCTTTGTATAATCTTTTTTAATGAAAAATTGTATAAATTCTTCTTTTGCTTTACTTCTGTCAAGTCATGTTCGTTCGACAAGTTTTACGCTGACTATCGCTTTGTATATGTATACAAATTAAAAAAATTACACGTATAAAGCAAAAAAAATGTACATACAAAGTGGAAAAAATACTTATACAAAAATTGCACAAAACAATGACAAAACAACGCGAATCAATGTTTTCTCACCAATTTGCCATTTTGACCTGACATGCACCCACATGGTGTGTGGGCATTGAGCGCCAAACATGATGTGGTGCGGCGTCTGAACCTAATAATTTTTCCTAAAAGCTAGCTAGATGCCGGCCCTATGAGGAAGTCGAAGCATAGTAAAAATTTTAAGCTTTACATAAAGGAACTGACCTACTGGGATTGTCCTTTGAGGTGCCTGTGGAACCCTTGCCATATGTGCAGGAATCCTTTCAGCATCTCGATAATTGGTTTGATTTGGAGGAACTGTTGTAGAGTGAACCACTGTGGATCTGCCAAAAAATGAAAATTAAATTTTCAGAAAAGATTACTCGTGCAAACTAGTTGGGATTTATGTTCATCTCTATTAAAAGCTTGAGCAACCATTGAAACGTCATACGGTAGATGAAGTTATACCCTCATTGATATTTTATTAAGTGTAATATCCTTTAAGTGAAAAAGCACTGTTATCCACCTGTTTTGACCTTTCGCAACTAGATCTTATTTCCTGAATCTACATTCTTTATCCCTCGGATTTAACGCTTCATGGTAAGCTGGTCCTTCAGAAGGAAAAGGCTAGTTGTTTCCATCAAATAAGTGCACATCACGTCATTACATGCTGGTTTGGCACCAGATTTTGAATGTATTTGATGAAAGTGAAGCTGTCATTTTTACATGCATAAGATGGAAATGCAATTTCTTAAAAATCAAGGAACTAGTTGCAAAATGGGGTCAAAATTGGGAGAAAAAAATGATTTTCCTCTAAAATTAAATATTTTTTATCAACTCCAATCAAATCAACTTAGTATAAAACCTTCATATTACAGATGAGCCTAAGCGGGACTTACAGATTAGAAAAAAGGGAGGATGTACTTCAAAAAAATTACAATTGCTCCAAACAAAAGCCACGAAACATGGAAAGAACTCAAAATATCTCCACTATTCCTGCTTCATCACTTTTTTTGGTCGCTAAATTTATAACGCCCAACATTATTTATTAAGGTTGGCAAACCCGGCTATTAATTTTGAAAAATGCAAACAAGTACTTTTTTCTCATATTTTAATCATTTAGCATGAAACTTAACATTCTTATTTGAAATCAATTTACCCAAAATATACTTATGCATGCGTAATTACACTTTCCAAAATAAACATTAAGAAATCTTGGACAGGAAATTATGTTCGAAACCCAAAACTTAGTTGATACTTGTTCTTAAATTCATTCAAAATCCACTCATTCTTTTGTAACCAGAAGTTATCTCAACTTGCTTGAAATAAAACTGATAGAACCCAAAATCACAAAATCAGCTAAGCATGTGTTTAAGCATATATATAAAATAACAATATATATATACATATTTGGCTCTATTTGATTGGAGGAAAAAATATGATTTGCAAAAATTTTGTAAAAATTTTCGAAAAATGTGTATGATGTGAAATAAAGTGAGTTAGTCATATTAAAAATTATATTGAATGTGAAATAAAATGATTGTTTAATATTAGAATTTATGTAGAATGAGATATAAAATATTATTTTATTTTTTAAAAAATAAAATAGGTTTTTAGCTGGGAAAAATTTTAGCCATGACAAAAATTTCTCCCAACCAAAAGGGGCATAAAATATTTGAAATATTTATAGAATAATTTACAATATGCATATTATATGTGTATAAGACATATTTAGTTCACCAAATATGTCAGGTACCTATGCTCTCTTCTACTTAAAATCAACTTAGAAGTAAAAAAATTTTAGTTGTACCAAACCAAACATGAATTGAAACCTAAAAATCTAGTTTTGAGTAGACAGCAACTCACTTGACGTCAACTCAATGGTAGCCTAGAGGAAGCTACTTTTACATATGTTTATTTCAGTACAAGGATTATCCTAATAACACTTCAAGAAAAAAGTGTTTTTTTACTCTCCCTAGTTTTAACCCTGTTTGCAACTAGGTCCTTGACTTCACTAAGCATTTCGTCATGCGCGCTTATTTAAGAAAATAGCTCAACTGATCTGCGAAACAGAAAAAATTGCTGCTTAAAACCGACGGTAAAAAATGTAGTTTCATGAAAATCAAAGACCTAGTGCAGAAAGGCTCAAATTTCTTTTTATAAATCTTACAAGGTACGTATGATAATGAGTCCATATTACCTGGGAAGAGAAACATGTTTCCTCTCTAATGGAAGCACAGGGCCACTTTTACCACCATTTTCCTCGAGCTGAGAAAATTGCCTTCTGAATTGATCAACAGCACTGTATGGTGGAGATACAAGGCACCATCAACAATACATAAGTCAACATAGCTTACTTGAACTGGAAACTGTTGTCAACAAAAACAACCGATCATATTACCTAGGATAAAGGAAGTTTGCTCTGTCAGTTCCATTTAAGTAGTCCTTGAGAAGTTGAGGATGGTACTCCAATATCTCACAAAAAATAAGCTCCCTAATGTCCTCTTTAGACACCCTTCTACGCTCAAATTCAAACTCCATCTTGGTGATTGGTTGACAGGATGGCTCCCTCTCCACTTTAGCCAAGCCCTTGAAATAAGGATAAGCTAATGCCTACAACAGCAAACATGTCAGGTGAGATCTCTGAATATACATCCTACCAGATACCAAATATCATCCTCTATTTCCCGTGATAGCTTAAAAAGATTAATGCATCAACTAACATGAAAATAAGTTGCTTTAAAACAAAAGGAAACATAGGCATACCTCTTCAGCAGTAGGGCGATCCTTCGGATCAAAAGCAAGAAGCCTTTCCAAAAGTTTGAGGGCTAAGGGATCTGCATTTGGAAACTTCTGTGAAAATGGTATAGGCTGCTTCTTCCTCATGCTGCTTAGGTACCTTCTCGCCTTCTCATTTCGAACCTGACAGACAAAACACAAGAATTCCAACTCATAAGCTATAAAATAAAATGCCTCTAACCGTAAAATATAAATTTAAAAAAGACATAAGATAAACCACTATACCCGAGAAATGGTATCCATGGAAGGCGTGCCAAGAAGATCAGTCATCAGATCCAGTTGATGAACCACATTTTTCCCAGGAAACAAAGGCTTCCCGGTTAAAACCTCAGCAAATATGCAACCTATGCTCCAAATGTCTATGGCAGGGGTGTACTGCAAATGCAAAACCAATAATTTCGACCATATTCTAAAGAGACAGAAATGAAATGCATTCAGGTATTTGGGGCAGAACTGAATATGAAGTACCTGAAGTGAAAGTTTTCAGATTGCAGGGAGTTCAAACAAAATTCCTGAACAAGCATTTATTAACTAGTGACTTACATAATAAATTCATATGAACATGAATTTATTAGTGGCACCTTAAAATGCACTCAAACGTCCAAATAAGCTACAACAAGGTTTATTAATACTAAAAATGTAATAACTCGGTCAAGCAGGTGCTTTTCAAGAGCAAATAACATATAAACAGGTGCGGAGGAAAATATTAGGAAACAGTAGTTGGAGAGGGTTTTTTTTTCTTTTTTAAGGGGATTTGTTGGTGAGAGAAAAGCTGAAAAAGTATTGATCTATGAAAGAAATGGCAAGTTCTGCTTTCAACTATACACAACAAAAGGCACTATAACTTTCCGTTAAAATTCACTAACTACTGCCAATGCCACAATGAAACTGCTCGTACATTCAAGTCAAACTTATAATATAACACATAAGCCTAAATTACAGAACATAAAGGGTAAAATGGCCATGCTAACATATAAAACAAATAAAAAACCCAACAGATTTAAATTGGTCCACATTCTACTTCTACAACCTCATACATAAATCATAATAAAACTTGTGTTGCAGGTTTCAGAAAAACATTTACCTTGGAGAAAAAGGAGCCACACAATTCTGGTGCTCGATACCACCTTGTTGCAACATAATCCTACAAATTACATTTATGAAAACATCTTATAACGTCTGCAACAAGAAAGAGAAAAGATATATCAAAGTAAAATGCTCAAAATATACCGTCCAAAATATTGTAGTTGGGGTATCATTGAAAGCAACTCTTGCTAATCCAAAATCACAAATTTTGAGCTTGCAGTTCGCATTAGCTAATATGTTTTTCGGCTTCAAATCTCGATGATAGACATTAGCTGCAATATTCCAAAGTTCGTCAAGTATTAAAAGCTTTCAAATACTCGTAATAGTCTGCACATGCGCATCATAAATACATTAAAACCAGTGAATGAACTTGGTGCAAAAGACAGTATATTTTGAGCATTTTACCTTGCTTCATTTTGAATAAAAAAACAAAAATCAATTCTAAATCAACAAAACTCAGTGTAAAAGACATGTTTCAACCAAAACAATGAATTTATTACTAGCAAAATAGCAACTAACTAAAAAACCATATAGGCATATCTCCAAAAGTATACCATATGGTAGAAAAGTAATGGACCTATTCGTTTGTAAAATGGCTGGCATTTTTAGACACACCTATAATTGTGAACAATGTGTTATAAATGTAGTTTGTTATGTTGGGATCTGTTTCAGATGTAACATAAAGGTGGTGGTTATATTGGAGTTTATGTAAGATATAACACAAAATTAGTTTTTAATATTAGAGTTTGTGAAGCATGCAAAATAAATTTTTATTTATTTAAACATTGTAATAAATGTGAAAGATTGTGGCCAGAAAAGTTAAGGTTTTTTTGGTGCAGCTACCAAACATTTAAAATATGGGGCAATTACATAAAAGTTATTAAAATGTAGCTATTTTACATATTTGACATTCAAATATTTAATATTACATATTGGTAACTAAAATTATATAAAAATTACAATTTTTATTACATACATGCCACAACTTTGTGGCATGAATTGTACATGGAATGCAATTTTCATATGATTTTAGTAGTCAATATGTAATATTAAAAATTTGGGTGTCAAATAGGTAAAATAACTAGATTTTAGTGGCATAAATGTAATTATCTCTTAAAATATTATGTTTGTACAGCAAAATTCTCAAGTACATGTTCAAATTGTTGGATGTCAAAGGCTAGTCACCAGTTCACTGTGCCTAACAAGTAAATGTACAACACATTAATAAATAAGAGAATGCAAATTAACCTAATTTATAAAAAAAAATATTCAAAATATGCTGCATCAACAACAGCATGATTGTATTGCAAAAATAGCATATGTTGATTTGGGAACTACATTTTTTTTCCTTAATTGCAACCACTAACCTAACGAATTAATTATTAAAAACAAGACTTCAAAGTGAGAGAAAAACAACCAAAGCACGTTATATGCACTCTGCTTGACAAGCAAAGAAAAATGGAGAAGTACAACCAAAACCTATATCACCATGGTCCAATTTCATTTATACATTTAGAAAATTTAACCTGTATGGATATATTTCAGCGCGCGCAGAAGCTGATAAAGAAAGAACTGGTAATGCTCTTTTGTTAAGTCATCATTAGCCTTGATAACTTGATGAAGATCAGACTCCATCAGCTCAAAAACAACATAAATATCCTTGAAATCCCTTCTTGATGGGGGCATCATGATGTGCTTTATCTCTACTATGTCAGGATGCCTAAGAAGCCTAAGGAGCTTAATCTCACGAAGAATCCGAGCAGCATCAGAGATATGCTCAAAAATATCATGTATCTTTTTGATAGCGACTTTTTCTCCGCTTTGTGTGTCCAAAGCTGAACAAACAACTCCATAGCTTCCCTTCCCAATGACCTCCAGAATTTTGTATCTGTTGGCATCACCATATTCTGTGAAGAAGTCCATTTCTGGAGTATTCTGCGCAATATAAACAGTGGATGAGTCATCACATCTCAAAAGGTTTACAAAACCAATATGAACACAAATGCACAGTAAAGCACATAAGCCCAGATATGAGATAACTCGAAATTTAGATGGTAGCAGAAAATAATTTGCATTTTCAAGAAAGAAGGGTTATTGGATACGTTGCAAAGAGGTTAATGGAATACATCCACTAAAATAAGAAAGGATTGGTCTGAATCCACTACAATCCGAAAAGATTGCTGAAAAGCAAGTAAATTAATGCTTAATAAGATCGAGGGAATGATGTAGAGGCAGATAAATCAATGCTGATAATTTTACAAGTACAGGGATAAGAACCGCGATGTGGCAGTAACCATTGGCCCATGCAAAGAAACTCGAATGGGTATGCGGAGTCCCCGGGAAATAACAATCGGATGACTAGCAAGTGTTTCTTGAGAGAAAATCTTGACAAAAGTTACAAAATGATACACAGAGAGGGTGGCATAGAAACATTAATGTACAATTTCTGTCAGAGCGCATGACAACGAAGACCACAAGACCCTGTCAAAACTACACAAGAATAGATGAGAAAGAAAAAAAGAGATTCAAAGAAAAAGGTGCGGGTCAAAAGAAATAACCGAACTCCAATTAGGTAAAACAGAAAAAATCATATCCAAAATATTTCTTAACCTGAGAGAACCAAGACTCCAAACAACATCGATGTCAATTTACAATCCGTACCGCTGTGCGCAGATCTTACGACACAGCTTATCAAAGAGGCGTGACAAAAGGAATAAAGACATGGATCAAAAACACCACACCTTCTTCCGACTCCAAACAACATCGATGTCTATTTACAATCCGTATCGCTGTGCGCAGATCTTACGACACAACTTATCAAAGAGGCGTGACAAAAGGAATAAAGACATGGATCAAAAACACCACACCTTCTTCCGACTCCAAACAACATCGATGTCTATTTACAATCCGTACCGCTGTGCGCAGATCTTACGACACAACTCATCAAAGAGGCGCAGCAAAAGGAATAAAGACATGGATCAAAAAACACCACACCTTCTTCCGCTGATCCTGCTGCATCTCGGTTCTCGTCGTGGATCTGAAATCCCCAAGCTCCCAAACTCGCCTCCCTCACTATTCCCGTAGCCTACAAACCCTAAAAAAAGCCCACCTTCAATAGAACCCTCTCAGATCTGAATCAATGACAGAAAAACTGGGGCGGATCTACAGGAGAATCAGCCGCATTTTCCCCATCGACCCCTGCTTCGAATCACAAGTCCGCAATCCCTCACTGCGCTCCTCGTAACTTCCGCGGGGCCTAAAGAATCGACCAGATCCCTCATGCACCTCCCCGCTCTCTCAGCTCGATGCCCGCTTCTCACAACAGCGCCGGTCGTCACGATCATAGAGTGTAGGTGAAACAACCTGACATCCCACTGGCCTTCCGGATCGCCGTACCGTCACCGCGATCCAACGACCACCTCCGTACGCAAACAACTACTCCACCCTTCCCGCCGCCGGCTGGGATCCGCCGGCAACAGTACCGTGCGCAAAGAAGAATCGCACGGAGAAGAGGAGATGGAGAGCGCCGATCTCAAGCCTAACCTTTAGGAATACCTACAAATAGTCAGTTGATAAATTATTATCAGCGGGACGGGAAGAGAGGGTTGGAGGAAGGTCGCCGAGAAAGCAGGCAAAAGAGAGAGGCCCGCCCCGTGAATCTAGGGCATCGCTTTTATACTCTAACTCTAACGGCCTTCACCGTTCACCTGTCTGCCGACGGCCTCCGTGGACCGTATATCATACGAAAGTGGCGTATTTCGTAATTTTCGCAAATGCCAGCTCTTTTTGTTCCGATGGATACTTTACGTGCGGCACTCTGGAAGCCGGAGATGAATGATCCGACCCGACAAGCGAAATTAGCAGATTCAAAGAAAATAATATTTCAAAATATAAAAATATATATATTTAAAAAATTTAAAAAACATTCAAAATTATGTTTTTTATAGAATTTAGAATTTTTTTTTATAGAAAAATTTATGCATCGATTCGAGATAATTTTTTTACCCAACACAAATTTTAACTATAAAAATTAACTGTATTTCATATCTAATATAAGTACAAATATTATAATTTAAAGTATTTCATATTTTATATACTTTTTAATATTAAAATAAATTTTTTCTCATTAAATTTAAAAAATAAATATTATTTTTTTCTTATTAAAAAAAAACTCGAATCAAACGAAGCCTTAAACCTTCAGTTGGTTGCAGGTCACTATGAAATTTATATTAGCAGTGAGAGTTCAGCCTAATAATATCGCGTTTGGATGCATTTTATTTTTATATTTATAAGTATTTAAATGAAATTAATACAACCGATCTAATTTGACCGTGAGATGATGTCTTAAATTTTGTTCTAATACTAAAATCAAATTATATATAAAATTTAATTAAAGTTAAGCTCTTTATTAACTTTATTTTTAAAATTAGATATTTATATTTGTCACTACATAGTTTAAATGCATAATTACAATACCATCACTTTCATCAAATTAAAAAAAATCTAACTATTTATTTTATTAAAAAAAATAAAAATTTAACTATTTATTATTACAAGAGGGTGATACTTATAATTATATATTAAAGTATGAGTAACAAATATAAATATCTAATTTTAAAGTGAAATGAGCAAAAAACTTGACTTTAAAGATAATATATATAAATTTTTTAAAATTTTAATTAATTCTATCATATTATGAAATTTGAATGTTTTAAAACTAAAACTATTTGTATATATATTCAAAGGCTCTGTTTGATTCGATAATCAAAATAGTACTAGTTTACAAAATAATAATAATAATAATAAATAATTTTTTATTATAATTTATATTAATTTTAATATGAAAAAATTTTATTTTATTTTATACTTAATTATTTTCAATAAAATTATCAATTTTATTTCACATTTTAGACCAAAATATTCTAGGATGTAAAATAAAGTTGATAATTTTATTGAAAATAATTGAGTACGTGAAATAAAATAATATTTTTTTATATTAAAATTTATGAAAATTATAATAAAAATTATTTATTATTATTATTATTTTCAATGAACTGTAGCATTAGAATTGATTGACATAATTGCCCAACAATGGACGTTTTTTAATGAATTTAGCATGTGCTATTATTGCAATATCAAATTTGAATATAAAACATATAAAAAAAATATAAAAATCCAACAGATTTTATAAATAACTATTAATTATGTTTAAATCGATTATTATTTTAATGATCACCAGCATATTAATTAGCTTAATTTGTGATAAATAATCGCATTCCCATGCCTCCAAAATGTAATGAATCTTTTTTATAGTAAAAAAAAATGTAATGAATTCCGATCGTAAAACACGAATTACTTGAATTTAAAATTTACTTAATGCATTAATATTTATTTCAAAAACAAGCGGTAAAATTTTGAAAATAACACCATGATATAAAAGTTTTAAAGTTCGATTTTGATTTCACTTGCAAATTAGAAATTAATTTCGATGGTTTCAATAAATATTTTTAAAGTTTCAGTGATGATAGTTTCAATGTAATGTGTGCAGCTCATGATATATTTTAGAGTTGAGATGCCAGATGTAATTGTATCATATTTAAAACTATTCTAGAATATCTATTTGGAAATTGATGTTTATATTTATTGTATTATAGATTTTACATTTGTATTTTTATTGCACTCTATTTCATATTTAGTTTTAGATTTCACACTTATTTGCATATTTTTAGTCCTGTTTGGCGCAAAAAATAAATCAGGACCAAAATAATATTAATTTAAAAATAATAATAATAATAATAATAAATAAAAAAATTTAATCATTTTTTACAAATTTTAATATAAAAAAATATTATTTTACTTCACATACTCAATAATTTTTAATAAAAATATATATTTATTTTCACATCCTAAATTAAAATATTTGAATCGAGTATTTTAATCTAGGATGTAAAATAAAGTTAATTTTTTTATTGAAAATTATTGAGTATGTGAAGTAAAATAATATTTTTTTATAATAGAATTTGTGTAGAATGATTAAAAGAATTTATTTATTATTGTTATTTTTTTTTTAAAATTAGTATCATTTTAGTCCTGATTTAATCCTCGCGCCAAACATGATGATTATTTCATGATTTCCCGCTAGGGTTGTCACTGTAGGCAAATTGAATGTCTATTGTGTTTGTATCATTTGACCTTACCTTATATTTATAAGAGCAAAAAAAATTTTAACGATGACAAAAAATGTGAAATTTTTCGTACTTTCACATCATTTTATTCTCTTAGTAAATGCTTTGATTATCTAATCACGTCTATTTAGATACAGTGGCGACCGAAAGTGATCAACGATCATAATTTCTGATAAAGTAGCTACTTTACTAGGGGTAGATCGATTAGTTTGTGTTACAAGTATTGATAAATATGGTAAAATCGATTAAGGGTTTGGTTACAAAGAAGTGCCTTTGAAATCCTCTTGAATAGAAAATCTAAAATAGAAAGCCGAAAATAGAAATTTAAATAATAATGTCAAATAAGCAAGTCAGTCATTCTCACTAAATAAAAGTCAATCATCTAGGCCCTTGAGATAGACTCATAATTCTACAAGTCTAACAACAACAACAACAACAACCAAGCCTTAATCCCACTAGGTGGGGTCGGCTACATGAATCCTTTGTTTCCATTGCGCTCTATCAGTTACCAAATTCTTATCTAAGTTTAAGTAATTAAGATCACTCCTTATAGTTTCTTGTCATGTCTTCTTTGGTCTCTCTCTTCCTCTTTGTACATGGGCAAAATCCAATAACTTAATTTTTCTAACTGGAGCTTCAATTGGCCTACGATTTAGATGTCCAAATCATCGAAGCCGACTTTCTCTAAGTTTATCCTCAATTGGTGCAACACCAACTTTCTTTCGGATATACTCATTTCTCATTCTATCCTTTCGTGTATATCCACACATCCATCTTAACATTCTCATTTCTGCAACATTTATTTTATTTGTATGTTTCTTCTTTGCAGGCCAGCATTCAGCACCATATATCATCGCTGGTCTTATTACAGTTTTATAAAATTTACCCTTAATTTTGGATGGAATTTTTCTATCGCATAACACACCAGAAGCATTTCTCCATTTTACCCAGCCTGCTTGAATCCTGTTAATAACGTCATTATCTATTTCGCCATCATTTTGTATAATTGATCCAAGGTATCTAAAGCGCTCACTCTTCTTGACAATTTAATCTGCCATGTAAGCCATAAATTTTATTTTATTTTAATATATATAAGCCAAGGATAATTATGACGTAATAAAAAAATATATTGTCTACAAGTCTAAAAAAATAAAAATATATTGTCTCGATTTCTCCCGCCAAAAAGTTTTTTTTACAGGTTATTTTTGATAGATTCCATTAAGTTTAATCATTAAGTGTCTGTTTGTTTACAAAATTTAATTTTAATAAAATTAAAGTTAAATTTAGATTAAGATATTTTTTATTGAAAACTGTAAATAATGTAAAATAAAATTTGTTATTATATTAGCATGTATAAGTGATGTGGTATAAATTAGTTATTATTTTAATATATATGTAGGATGTGATATAAAATTAATTTTTTATTTTTAATTATATATGTGATGTAAAATATAGTTAATTTATAACATTAAACTTCATATATGACTCAAATCAGAGAGCACTTGCTCGAAGTCAAATAGATACGGGGACTACTCACTAATGGCAACAGCTAACCAAATTTGAATCGATGAATCTAATGGCTTGGAATGCAATTTCAACCATCCTGCTTGGATAAGAACAATTGGGCAATTATGTCTGAGGCACACATTAAATTATTTTGCTAATTTGTGGTCCATTTCATCTAACTTTTCATGAAAAAAAATGCCTTTAAAAACACTTTTTCCTACCATTAGTTAAGAAAAATGAAGATGGTTGACATGTCATGTTCCATGTAGATGAATGAAAGCAAAGCTTTATCTTATGATTTATAAGAGTAATTTTATTTTAGCTTCTCAGGTATAATTTAGATTTTATATAGGTCCAAAAAATAAAAATATGCTATCTGTTTTTTTCCCGTATAAATTTTTTTTCATGTAAATCCTTTTTAATGAATTTTAATAAATTTGACAATTAAATTATTATTTTAAAAAATTAAAATTTATATTTAAGCATTACAAAAATATTTAAGTAGTTTCAATTCTATTTTAATTTCTATATTTTAATATATATGAATTTAGAATTTTACTCGATATGAATTGCTTGGTTTAGATCTTTAGATAAATTCGTTTGCTATGAGCCATAATGGTCTACACACGCATGCATAAGAATATATTTAATCAATAAATTTAATGAACTTCACATCAAATTAAAAAAATTCATTCAAATGAATAATTTGAAATGAAAATTCATTTAGAAAATTCAATTAATGAGACTATATTATGAAATTTAAAATGATTCATATATATATATATATATATATATTATTGTGGAGCCCTCTCATTGAAATGCTCTACTATTAACTTAAATTAAGCATTGATAATGAGATTTTTGCCCTTATATTTATATTATTTAAGCTCATTAAATTGAACATTTAACAAGGAAATGCTTAGCATTAGCAAGGGACTATTTCCCTATAAAAAAAAAAAAAACTCAGTAAAGATCTTTTTTTCTATTTGATGTTATGATCAGAAATTAATGATAAAAATTAATAATTATTTTTCTCTAGTTAATAGAGATAATTTTAATAATAAAATAATTGCTTGTTTTATAGGATAAAACATTGATACAAGTAGAGGTATTATTTATTTGCTCTCAAAGAACTGCATTTATATATTTATCTCAAGACTCTTCAAACTTAAACATGCTTAACCATAAGAACTTAAACATGCTTTACAGTTTTGCTCTTAAAAGGTAATTTTACATATTAAGATTATACTATTTACTTATATATTTCAGGAATAATTATTTTTTTTAATGTGAAATAATTTATTTCTTTACCTCTCTCACCACTCATCATCCAGACTTAAAAGTCCGCTAAATGCCTCTCCTTATACTAGTAATTCACTTTGTATGGAATATCACTCAACGATTACTCCTCACCTTATTTAACTACAAGTAATTATATTTTCTCAATATTTATTAATTATACATACATACAAACATATATATAATAGCATAATGATATAAAATCTCATGTAATACATGAAAAACTTAATTTATAATATTTTAATCACACTTGTCACACATATTTAATTAAAGAAAATAGATTCATATCAAACTTCATGCCAACTTTAAAGTTTAAACTTGAAGTGAAGCCAATTTTCACAAATCTATTTTTGTAGTGAAAGATATACAAAGCCAAATTCTTTAAATAATGTAAGCTGTCCTTCCACCTAATTATTGGCTGACTTTTGTAATTTATTACGTCATAATTATCCTTGGCTTATATATATTAAAATAAAATAAAATTTATGGCTTACATGGCAGATTAAATTGCTGGTCAAAGAATCTATTATTTCCCATTTATTTTATACCATTAAAACAATTTGTTAAAGAGTTTGTTTGTCCTCAAATCATTTAGTTCTACCTAAAATTAAAATAGTATTAATTTAAAATTAATAATTATAATAATAAATAAATAAATTATTAATTTTTTATTATATTTTAAACAAATATTAATATAAAAAAATATTTTATTTTATTTTCTTAATTATTTTCAATAAAACTATCAGCTTTATTTTATATTTTAAATATTTCATTTATTAAGAATATAAAATAAAATTTATAATTTTATTTAAAATAATTGAGCATATGAAATAAAAAAAAATTATTAAAATTTTATGTATGGTGTCATAAAAATTTATTTAATAATGATAATATCTTAATTTTGAGCAGATCTAACTAAAATAATTTTAGAGCTAAACAAGCCTTAAAGTAGGATTCTTTGAATCCTTCAATCTCTATGAGGAAAATCAAAAATTTCGAATTTGAGTAAATCAATCTTGATTTGAAAGAAATTTTTGCTTCAATTTGTTGTAAATTGATTCACTAAATTTAATTTTGTTGTATTTTATTAGTTAATTTGTTCATCAATTTAATTATTGTATAAATTTATTTAATTTAACCTTTAAATAATGAACAAGCAAATAAACGAAAATAAACTAGAAAAAATAACTAATAAACCTTCTAAATAAAAGCTAAAAACTATATTATAGATATAAAAAATTAGGGTATCAGTAAATTACTATAGACCTCAATAATTTACCCTTCTCAAGCCATTATGCTAAAATTATAGAAAATTAGGGCACTACTTTACTTTAATTTTATGTTCTTATTTTAAATTCTATAAAAATTTAAGTTAAAAATTTAAAAAATATAAATTAAAATGTAATTATATGTAAACTATAGAGAATAATTAATAATTTGTTCTATAAATTATTAAGAATAAATTTAAATGATTATGGAACATAATAATATAGAAAAGATATAATTAATTAAAACTCATAAACATATGTTATTATATGAGTTGAAGTTAAATTTGTTCATTATATATAAAATAAATTCATGAACTATGATTTTGTAGCATTGGCCTTAATAATGATCAATATTTCGATTGAACGTTAGTAATAATATTTTAAATATGAAAAATATAAATATTCTCTCACCTAATTCATGCAAAATTCCATCACTTTCATGATTGTGTACTAAAAAAAGCCACGTCCATATTTTATGATCATCCCGTAGATTCCATAAGCAGGACAGCTTATCACGTGCGTGACTGGATTTCAAATTTACCCTGACGCACGTGTTTTTTAATTTTATCATGCCACGTCAATGGTCCCAAAGTGGTGTCACATATGGGTTCTTTTTTTGTAGATAATTAACTACGTGGCACATAATTTAATTTTATTTATGTCGTACTCATCTATTCTTAATTAATTACATTATGCATATTCAAAATATTATAAAATTTTACATACACACATTTGAGTTAAAACTTAATTAAAATCTATTTAAAAAAATATTATGTTAGTAAATTATTAAAATTATATATTTACTTTTAATAGTATATATTTTTCTCTTCCTCAATACCACACTAAAGCGGTGATTTGTCCTAAAATCAATTTACTTCGCGAATGTCTTCTTCCTTTGCCGTCATCTAAACATTAAGATTTTAAGATTTTTACTCAGAATATATTTAAATATCTTTAAAATAATATAATGAACGACTCAGATTTTTTGTAATTTAATTATACATAGGTTATTGAAAAATTATGATTACTCATTGTAATAGAAATAAATTAAAATATGTGTATGTAAGATTTTATATTATTTTGAGTATGTATAGTGTAATTAACTAAAAATGGATGAATAAGTCATAAATAAAATTAAATTGTGTGGCATGTAGATAATTATTTTTTTAAAGAGTTCCAGTTATTGATCAATTTATTAAAAGTTATTTAATTTTTATTTCAATGGCAATGTTTTTTTTATTTCAATTACTGTTTTATTATCAAAAATGACCTAAATTTGAATTAAATTTTGAATCCAATCTCCACACAATTTTTATAATTCGAGATTTTTATTAATCCAAACGATCCAACATAGAATTGAATTGAGACTTGCTTAAATCAGATTGATCGAAAAAATAGAAGATATACTTCATATATATTTGTACATATAACGGCTTCAATATATTAGATTAAGGTTGATGGTCATAATTTAAGACGATCATTGAATGAATAAATACATTATACATATAATGTACTCCATTTTAGCTCGAATCGAGCTTAAAATGATAACAAAAGTACCAACCTTAGCTCAAATCAAAATCTAATTAAACTCTCCACATTCATATTTTAGATCAAGCCTTACTTATATCTATGAAAATATTGATGTGGATCATAAAAATAAACCAAGGTTAACAAAGCGGCCGCCTCAAGGCTTTTTCAAGGGTTTTTATCTTCTCGCTTCATTGAGCATACTACAGTGAAGGCAAGTTTTGATATGATTCGAGAATATTATATAATGAATCGAACACAATTTATGTGGTCTATGCAATAAAAACACATAGCTAGCTAGCTAGCATGCCTCACACCAGAAACCCGTGTATGCTATTGCGAAAATTAATTTGCAATTATTGTTGTCTAAGTGAAGATAACAACAATCTTTACTCTCAAAATGAGAATCAAGTTGGTCGTTTTCTTGCTATTCATTTAGTTGCAAAAATAATGTTATTTAGAGGATATTTAATTTAATATTATTAAAAAAAATAATTATTTAATTTAATTATGTGCAGATAAATTGTAATTAAAAAAATAATATCTAAATATATATATATATCTGAACATTTATATAACATTGAAATATAAAAACTTCTCTTTAGATGCATGATTTTTATATCTAAATATATGTATACTTCTGTTTAGATAAATTTTTAAAATACTAATTTTACTTTTGCCCTCTCCAATCTCTTTCTCTCTCTCTCATGCATGCGCGCGAGAGTGGCAAGATGCTGGCGCCCACCCCCTTCACACACACACACTCGCTCTCTCTCTCTCTTCCGCGCAAGTGCACGGCAAGAGTGGCAGGCCACCGGCACTCGCTCCACCCCTCTTTTTCTCTCTTTTTTTGTTTTTTTCTCCCCTGTGTTGGCGCACACGCGTGCACCTAGGTGGAGGGTGGCAGGCCACAGCACGCACTTGCCCCCTCCACACACACCCTCTTTTTCTCTCTCCCACGCAGGAGGCAATGGCGGCGAGGCGACATCAAAGAAGAGACAAGGCGGTGTCGTCTAGAAAAGTAATGATAGAAAATTAAAAATAACATAAATTTAAAATTTTAAAAAATATTAAAAATAAAATTGAAAACTTATTTGTAATATTAAGTGAATATATAGTAAAGGGAATGGGGATTCCCCGAATTATGTATATATGAAAATAAAATTATTTAAGTCAGATCAGCGTTCATACGATGGCATCTACGAGCATATTGTATACAAATAAGATTATTTCATTCACTATTTTTTTTTTTATGTGAGGCGTGTGATAATTCCTGTAGAATTGAACGAACTTAAATATTATTCTCATTTCTCGTAATTTCTCAGTAGTTTCATTAAAATTATTTATTAATAATCGTGAGCATAAAAAATATTTATTTTAAGGTTCATTGTAAAATCATCATATGCATGCATTGGAAAAAGGTAAACATAATAAAAACAAGATAAATTTATTAAAATCTAGTAAATTTTGTATGTAATTCCATATTTTTTTAATCTTAAAAACATTAATAGAAAGAAAATAAGTTGTTTTGGATATATAATTTTGGGACATTTACATGGTGGACATAAAAATTAGGCTAATTTACGAAATTTATCATAAATCTCAAAATATTACACATATAATATTTAAAACAGCTATTTTTTCATTTTTCACATCCTGCAGTAAATTTTATCAGAAGATTTAATCATAGTTAAATCTCAACAAATTAATCTCTTTTATTGATCACATCATTTAACCATCGACCTTCATATTAAGGCATCGCGGAGCTGCATTAGTTCCGGCAGTAGCGTATTCACAAGAAAGGCGGCAGCGTATTCTCGCGAGGTGATAGCCTATTCACGCGAGCACCACTCTGCTATTTGCATCTTTTTCTTACGCGGGCATCGCGAGCCAGCATCGGACCTTTCTGCAGCTTCAGATTTCTGTCGCCGCCGGCCTCAGAAAGGTCCAATGCCCGCTCGCGATGCCCGCGTAAGAAGAAAATGCAAATAACAGAGTGATGCCCGCGTGAATATGCTATCGCCTCGCATGAATACGCTGTCGCCGGAACCAATGCAGCTCTGCGATGCCCTAACATGAAGGTCGATGGTTAAATGATGCGATCAATGACTGAGATTTTGTTGAGATTTAACTATGGTTAAATCTTCTAATAGAATTTACTGCAAGATGTGAAAAATAAAAAAATAACTATTAATCTAGATGTGATAACTGTAATATTAATTTTGAGATTTATGATAAAATCTATAAATTAATCTAATTTTTGTACCTACCATATAAATATTCCTATAATTTTTTATTTTATAATATAAATACTTGATTATTAATTGTTCACATACCCACAGTCTCTCTCTCCCTACATATATACATACGCGCACACACATATATATATAACCATATATACCTAATGATTCTCCTAGGATATAGAAATAGAAGTAAATTCCTTATTGAAAGCAGCTATTAATTTTTTATTTTCCTATACTATTTATGTAACAATGGCAATATACTATCATAGAAATATCGACACTCAATATATAGAATGTGTTATTTTTATTTCTATAATAATTTATTTCTAATAGACTCTCAATATTGTAAGATGGGATATGAATTCGTATTCTTACATGAACTAATCACCACTAAATGTCCACACGGGCATTGATCCCATGCATAAAATGTCAACTCATTTTTCTTTATTAGGAGTCAGACGTTGAATATTTATTATGCATGAATCACGTTAAATTGGACAAAATAATTATTTCAATAATAAGGCCAAGTGAGAAACATGGTAAGTAACGTCATTAAATATCATTTTCGCTTCACTACACTTTTTTGTTTTGCTTTTAATAGCTCATTTGAGTCATTTCTGCTTTGTGTGTCTATCTTTATGTTTCGTACGTATACAATTTATATGATTATGATAGTTTCGCAAAAAAATGATATTTTGCTAAACTATTTGGTATCACTAACTCGATCAGGCTCCACCAACCGGATGCGAAAGATGATACATGCATAACTTAATAAACCAACTTCATCATTGCAAGTTGTCACATAAACGTCAAAAATTGACGCGTCCGATCTTTTGTAAGCATTATATATATAATGGCCATAGAACTAAGTAGTTGCTTTCAATTTATTATTCTAAAATCTTCTTTTATTTCTGTTGTTCACAGTGGGAGGAGCCAAGAATAGGTCAGCTGCCTGTCCTTATTGGGCAATAAGTGGCTCATCACCAATCATGCTTTCCCTTTCATTAATGTTAGGTTAGTAGTAATTAAATAATGATCATGTGTGACACGAGGGAACCCCCCTCTCTCTCTCTCTCTCATGACTCACATTCAACTATCCCTTTCAATTCCTTGCATGCTAAGGCATGCTCTAGGCCTCTATAAAGCCTTGTTGTTTTGATCATGACTCATCCACCACATTATGAAAATTAAATACAATTTCATGTGTTTCATCTACTATAACATATTGTACATAAGTTGATAAAAATGTGATACGGAACCAAACAATGAAGTAGAGTGCTCAACTAGCGGTGTGTGTTTCCCTTTAGTTGGGTGCATGGAGCACCATTCATCTCCGCTAGTGTGGGCAAAACTTAGCTCTGGCTTCATCATCCTTCAACTCATGCGTTAGATGCTGTACACGTACTTTATGGTTGCAGGTAGAGATGATAACGGGTCGAGTTTGAGCGAGTTTCCCTTAAGTCGAACTTAAATATTTGAGTTTGATTCGAGTCGGCTAAAATCTATTCAATTTTAAATTAATTTTTAAGTTGAATCGACTTTAGATTTTAATCTTATTTTTTTTATTTAGATAGTTATTTTGCTTATAATATCTATTTTATGTCTTTTTTATTTAAATTTAAAATTGTTAGGTTCGTATTAATACAAAAGTATTCTCTTTAATGCCTAAATCTATTCAATATATATCATATATTATATATTTATGTACCTAAACTTTATTAATATATATTTGAAAAGTTTGTATATATATTATTATATAGATATTGAGTCTATTATGAATTGAATTAATTTTATTTTAAATAAATTAATTTCGAATTTAAATTAAATAAAATACATTGTAATAACTTCATTTTGCCTTTTGCCTTTCGCAAATAATGCTCTATTTTTTTTTTGATCATTAGAAAATGCTCTAAATTTTTTTTGTTAAAAAAAATTAATAATACCCTAAAAATACCATAAAAAAGAATATCCTAAAAAAATTTCATTGATTGAAATGAAAATCATATACAAATACTACGATGAAAGTTTAATTATATTTTACATCTAACATATTTTATAAATATTTATAAATAATAAATTATTTTATTTTACATTATATATTTTTATGATGAAGCATAATATATGAAATTAATTTTAATCTAATTAAAATTGAATTCTCATTGCTTGTAAGTTTTACCATTAGAAGTCATCAAAAATTAATTAGCACAATTGGGAATTAATTTTAGTCATTTTGAGTCACAACATACATTTTAACTTAAAATAATTTGAAATTACCCTCAAGTCAAATTTAAATTACCTAAAAAAAAATTAATTTCAAAACAATTAATTAAAAATTATTTGATTTTGAGATAATTTTTGAGTTAATTTGAGATATATTGTAATTTTAATTTTGAACAGTAGTTATTTACATTTTTTTGACAAAAAATATATATACATATTTTGTTAATGTGCATAAATCTCTCAATTTTTTTATTTATTTTACATTCAACATAAATTTAATTTATGAAAATAATAAATAAAATTAATTTTTATCATGAAATGAAATTTATTTTTAATGTAAAATAATTTATTTAAATTTTATATTAGCTTGAAATAAATTTAGTGAAAGTTGTTCAAATTAAATTGATACTAGCTATGTTATCATCAAATTTTCATCATTTTCCTAATAAATATATTCTGATGAACTCCACATTGAATGTTTTATGTACTTTTAAATTGTTGTTTTTTTTATTCAAAAAAAATGTGAATATGAATGTTTAAAATATTATACTATATATATTGGGATATTTACATGATGGATACAAAAATTAGGTTAATTTATGGATTTTACCATAAATCTCATAATATTACAGATATCACATCTAAAACAGTTATTTTTTCATTTTTCACATCCTGCAGTAAATTCTATCAGAAGATTTAACCATAATTAAATCTCAATAAAATCTCAGTCACTGATCGCATCGTTTAACCATCGACCTTCCTGTTAGGGCATCGCAGAGCTGCATTGGTTCCGGCGACAACGTATTTACACGAGCATCACTCAGATGTTTGCATCTTCTCCTTACGCAGGCATCGCGAGCGGGCATCAGACTTTTTTGAAGCCGACGACGACAGAACTCTGAAGCTGCAGGTAAGGTAATTTCATATCCATCATTACCCTCTGAGTGATGCTCACGTGAATACGCGGCTACCGGAACAAATGCAGCTCCGTGATACCCTAACATAAAGGTCGATAGTTAAACGATGCGATCAATGGCTGAGATTTTGTTGAGATTTAATTATGATTAAATCTTTTAATAGTATTTACTGCAGGATGTGAAAAATAAAAAAATAGCTATTTTAGATGTGATATTTGTAATATTTTGAGATTTATGATGAAATTCATAAATTAGCTTAATTTTTATGTCCACCATATAAATGTCCCATATATATATATATATAATATTCTTTTTATTAGTTTCACTATCAGAAAGAGTCTATTCAATGCTATCATCCCAGTAAAAACATTGATCAGCTACTATAAAAAAAATCAAAAAATCATTAGCTACATTAATAAAGAAATTTCATTTTTTTACAATTGGGCCTATGTTGGAAGAATTATAAATGGGCCAACTCCGGCCCACAACTCTTGGGCTACAGGGGAACATTTAATATTGAGCTCATCCCTATTTAGTTCGAGATAATTTTTTAGTCAACACAAATTTTAACCAGAAAAATCAATTTTATTGTACAGCCAACACAAATATAAATTTTAGAATCAATTTTATTTTACATCTTATGTACTTTTTAATATTAAAATAATTTTTTTATATTAAATTTTAAAAATAAATTAAATTTTTTCTCTTACCTAACTGTAGATTAATTATCTATTTTTGTGCTTCATGTGATGACGTGAATAAATGTGATGAAGTTAATTGATCACATTTGGGCCCCGTTTGTTTACTCGTTTAAAATTAATCTGGTTTAATTTTAACCAGGCATATCACATCACATATAAAATTTAATATTAAAAATTAATTTTATTTCACATCTTATACACATTACTAAAATAACAACTAACTTATATCACATCCCTCACATATCCCAACATAATAACTAACTTTATATCACATCCCTCACACACCCCAACATAATAATTAATTTTATTTCACATCATTTACAATTTTCAATAAAAAAATATCTCTATTCAAATTTAATTTTAACCTTATTAAATTTTACCTTACAAACAAACATACCGGAGTTTGTTTGATTGGCCTACTATTTTCAGGCAAGAAATAAAAAAAATATTAATTAATAAATTTAGCTAAAAATAAAATTATTTTAATATTAAAAAGTATATAATATGTAAAATAAAATTTATTTTAAAGTGAAAATAAATATTATGTGAAATAAAATTAATTTTTAATATTAAATTTTATGTTGAATATTAAAAAATAATTTTAAATTTTATTTTATTTTATTGATGCACACATTATAACTATAAAGATTTGTTTGGTTGGAGTATAAATTTGGGTAACAAAAAAAAAATATTTTATTTTATAGAGTTGATGGAAAAAAAATTTTATTTTAATTTTGGGAGGTGTGTAGTATGTGAAATAAAGTAGATTTTAAGGTTAGAATTTGTGTTGAATATGAAATAAAGTTGATTTTTAAGGTTGAAATTTGTGTTGGATGTAAAATAATGTTACAAAAATTTATAATAAATTAAAAATATTATTAAAAAAATATTTTGCCCATTTTTGGATAATTGCCAAATATGTCATAAAAATCAACTTTATTTTACATCCAACACAAATAAAAATTTTAAAATTAAAAGTATTTAATATTTATACAATTTCTAATATTAAAATAGATTTTTTTACTATTAAACTTAAAAAATAAATTTTATTTTTCTCTTGTTCAAAAAAATGCTCGAACCAAACAAAGCATTTAGGTATCTTCAGATGAGCTTGCCACTGTGCTCAAGCTATCTTCCTACATTACTTTTGTGTTTTATTTATGTTTTGGGATAATTATGTATATTTATTTTATTATATTTATGATCTTGTTTAGTTCGAGTGTTTTTTAGATAAGAGAATAAAAATATTTTATTTTTTAAATTTAATGAAAGAAAACTTAATATTAAAAAGTATATAAAATGTGAAATACTTTAAATTCTAATATTCATATTTGCATTGGAAGTGAAATAAAGTTAGCTTTTATGGTTAAAATTTATGTTAGAGAAAAAAATTATCTCGAACCAAAGAAGGTACGTGTCAATTGTATTGATCGAGTAGATGGACCTGCTATAAAGGGCCAAAATAACATGAGGATGTATGATTGTTATAAAATTTAATTTAATATTATTTTTTAAATTTTCGTAATAATAATATAATAATAATAATAAATTAACCCTTTATTTGATTAAGTATTGTCAGCAATATAAATTTTTTATTTTTATTTCATATTCAATATAATTTTTAATATAACTAATCACTATATTTTAATATAATACATTATATTCACACGATCATCACTCTGCTATTTACATCTTCTTCTTACGCGAGCATCACGAGCGAGCATCAGACCTTTCTAAGATTTAACTTTGGTTAAAATCTTCTGATAGAATTTACTACAGTATGTGAAAAATAAAAATAGTTGTTTTAGATGTGATATCTGTAATATTTTAAGATTTATGATAAAATTTATAAATTAATTTAATTTTTGTGTCCATTATGTAAATGTTCCTTTTAAAATTTACTAGATTAGTTTTTAAATTTGAGAGAATACATTTTCCATTATAATAACTATTAATGAAGAATAGAAATGGACATTTTGCCCTCAAATGGAGTAAAAAATTGTATTCTATTTTACATTTCACATTTAGTTTATTTTAAAATAATTTTATTTTTTATTTAATACTTATAATAATATTTTAAATTCAAAAATACTGAACTTTGATATAAAATAAATTTGATCAATAGTCAATCAGACTTTCAGGATAGCCACGCTCGATACCTATTTAGGCGAGTTTGAACAAAATGATAAATGAATAAATTAATATTGAGCCCAAAAGCTCAACTCGCTAAAAACTCGATCTACTTGAGCTTACCTTGTTATCCAAACCTAACTCGGCCCATTAGAAGTAAAATAAAATAATATTTATATTTATAAATTTAAATTATTTAATATTAATTTTAGCAAATAAAAATTTGTGTGTGATATTTCAATAACTAAATCAAATAAGTACTTTGAATTACTAGATTGAATTAAATTATTTAAATTATTAAATATTATTTTTTATAATTGTATGGGGTCTAAATCAAACAAAGCTTTTCTTTTAATGATCTGTTTCTATTTTGAAAAGTATTTATTTTTAAAATAATTTATTAATATTAATTATTATAAATAACTAAATTATGTAAAAAGAAAAAAGTAATTGGTATTATGACAAGCTTTATTATTTTTTTCAAATAGATTTGGCGGTCCGAAAAAAAGCCTGAGTTCGGATTTTGGGCCGTTTAGATTTAAATGGGCTGGCCCATTCAATAATCAGATCTAAAAAAAAGAGAAAATAATCGAGGGATTTACATCTGTTACCCCAAAAGATTTATTATTTTCATATAGTACTCCTATTTAATTTCAAAAATAAAGTGTTGCCTATAAATTTATTCTAAAATGAAAGGTGCTGTTTGAAAATAATTAATTTTAGTAGTACTGTTTTAAAATAATGAATTTTGAGAATTATAAATGTAAATTTTCAAAAAAAATAAAACTTTTATTTGGAATAAGGACTCGTGAAGCAGGAGGTGGCGGCGGCAGCGTGCCACCTCGGCGGCACCATCGACGTCCTCGTGAACATCGCGGCGGAGCAGTACGTCTCTCTCCCTGTTTGGCGCGAGGACCAAAACAGGACCAAAATAGTACTAGTTTAAAGCNATTTTTATTTTAAATTATTGAGTATATAAAGTAAAATAATATTTTTATATTTAAATTTATATAAAATAATTTAAAATATTTATTTATTATTATTATTATTATTTTTTAGATTAGTACCATTTTGATCGATCAATTTTGGTCCTCGCGCCAAACAGGGCTCAGAGCATCACCGAGATCTCCGAGCGGCAGCTGGAGCGAGTCTTCCTCACCAACATCTTCTCCTACTAGTACTTCTTCATCGCGAAGTACGCGGTGCAGCGCATGAAGACCGGCGGCAGCATCATCAACACGACGACGGCGAACGCCTACAAGGGAGGCGACAAGAAGCTCCTGGACTGCACGGCGACGAAGGGGGCGATCGTCGGCTTCACGCGGGGAGGGGATCAGGGTCAACGGGGTGGGCCGGCGTCGTTCTCGGGGGATGACGTGGCGAGCTTCAGGAAGGAGGTGCCGATGGTATTGAACGAAATGTCCTTTAATTTAATAATAAAAGGATGTATTTTGCTATTATGTGCATAATTATTGGAAAATAAAAATAAAATCGGATATTATTGGAAAATGCGGCAGAAGTGTTTGATAAAATGCTTCACTGGATCGCCTCGACCGCAAGGGCTGCGGTTGCCGCAATGGACAACCTCTATAGAACAGGCCAGATGGCCGGATCCCGGAAGCTGTGTTACTATCTGGACCACCATTCTACAGCCGCTTCCGCAGCTGTGTATATCGCCTCTGTGTTCCAGCTTTTTCAGGCAAACGGCGTCGACCCAGATGAGTTTTCCATATCCAAAGCACTCACCGTTGCTGCGAACTTTGGGGCCATGCCTGAGGGGAGGAAGCTTCATGCTCTTATTGTGAAAAGGAACCTACCCATGGACGTCGCCGCCACAAATTCCTTGATCAATTTTTACTGCAAATGCGGAAGCATTGTTGATGCCCGGAATGTGTTTGATGAAATGCCGGAAAGAGACGTCTTCTCATGGACAGTGTTGGTTTCCGGATACGCGCTGAAAGGCAGAGTCGCAGTGGCCTTGGATTTGTTTCAAAGCATGCCGGGGAGAAACATTGTCTCATGGAATGCGATCATCACGGCGCACCAGAGAGGGGGATTTGATGATAAAGCGATTGAACTGTTCGTGGGGATGATGAGGGAAGGTGAGTCTCCTAACTACCTTACTTTCCTAGCGGTTATAAAAGCATACACGGCCCGACAGCTCCTGCTTGGGGGCAAGGGAGTTCACTGCTTTGTGGTAAAGTCTGCATGGGTTCAGGATGTTCTTGTGGGATCTACCGTGGTAGACATGTATGCGAAGTGTGGCGACATGTTGGATGCGCAGGAAGCTTTTAATGAGATTCCAGAGAAGAACGCAATTTCATGGTCGATATTGTTAACGGGTTTTGCTCAGAATGGGATGATGGTGGAGGCTGAGAGGATATTTTGCGAACTGCCTGTAAAGAGTGTGATTGTTTGGAATGTTCTGATTGTGGGTTTTGTTCAGAATGGAGTGCAGCATAGGGCATTTGGCTTTCTTGTTGAGATGTTCAAAAGTGGTGTTTACCCGAATAGCTGCACCCTTACAAGCCTGCTGAGTGGCTGCTCGAGTTTGCAGTACAGGAAGGAAGGCAAGATAGTTCATAGCATAGCTCTAAAGTTAGGCTTGGAGTCAGACACTTCAGTATGTAATAGCATGATAACCATGTATGGTGAGCAGGGCAACATTGATGATGCTCGTCACATATTCAACACAATGAATCGTCATGATGTTATCACATGGACTGCCATGCTGTCTGCACATGTTGCAAATTATGATGTGAAGCAAGCTTGTGATATTTTCAATCGAATGCCCGATAAGAACGTGATATCATGGAATACGATGATGTTTGGCTACCTTCAAGAAATGAGGAATTCAACTTGCTTTGATGATGAAGCAATAAAATTCTTCTATGGCATGGAAAGATCAGAAGTAAAACCCGATCATTTCTCCTACAATTGTGCTCTTACTGCTTGCAGTTGCGTTGGTGCTCTGGACCAAGCAATGGCTATTCATTGCAGAGCCCTCAGAAGAGGTTTTGAATCAGATATAGGCGTTGGAAATGCCTTGATCACTACATATGGGAAATGTGGTAGTCTTCAGGAAGCAGAGGCTGTATTTAAAAATATTAGCAAACCCGACATGATATCATGGAACACAATGTTATCGGCTTATTCGCAGAACGGGCAAGGAAAAAAAGCCTTAGATTTCTACGATGAAATGAGGAGATCACATGTGGAACTGAATCATCTTACATTCATAAGCTTGCTTTCAGCTTGCAGTTACACTGGAGAGGTTAAGAGAGGTCAAGAGTATTTTCATATAATGGAGAAAGACTATGGTATGATTCCCACCAAGGAGCATTTTACCTGTATGGTAGATCTTCTTGGGAGAGCTGGTTTTCTCAGTGAAGCTGAAGCTGTAATTCGGGCAATGCCAATTCAGCCTGATGCAGCTGTGTGGGGAGCATTGCTTGGAGCTTGCAAGATTCACAATGACCTGATAATTGGAAGTAAAGCAGCTGAAGAAATCTTTATGCTGGAGCCTGATAATTCTGCTGCACATGTAGCGGTTGCAGAGACATTTGCGGCTAAGTTTATGTGGGAAGATGTTGAGAAAGTGAGGATAGCAATGAAGGAGAAGGGTCTTATGAAGGAACCAGGGTGTAGTTGGATCGACATCAAGAATGTAAAGCACATGTTTTTATCAGGTGATAATTCCCACCTGCAAAAAGATTCTATTTATGAATCACTATATCAACTGTACAGTAATATGATTGAAGAAGACAATAAAAATACCAACTTTGGATTGTTTTGGCTTATTATGTCAGGTTAGTTTTTGTTTTTCATTACTAAATCTTAATATTTTGCAAAATCTTAATAATGTTCTATTTTTGTCATCTTTACAGTAATATGATTGAAAAAGAGACAAATCTTGAGTTTGAGATCTTTGGCTGTAAACTCGGGCTAGTTTCTGCATCATCAGCTTAGGCCATGTAATTGTAACTGTATGTATCCAATAATAGACTCAATAAGAAGCTCAGTTGCTAGTTCATGAGCAAGCTCGCATCTAGCTTGAGTTTGACTTTGGTAGACGAAATGAGCTTGAAGATGAACATAGCCATGTTCAGCTTAGCTTGTTTCATTTACAACCATGATGTAATCAATCCTAACAGAATTTTGTTCTTCTACAACCAAATCTAAGTTCAATGTCATGAACAGTGCAATCTTTTTGTTCTTCTATAACCAAATCTAAGATGAATGTCATCACCAAATTGTCAGCGTACATATATACTGTGTATCTTCAATTATGCATGAACTATTTACAATTGCACAGATTCCAGACTCCCTTCATTCTCTCCATCCTAATTACTTTCTACACCATTAAAAAAACCCATTTTTTTTTACCAAATGGATTTTATTATGGCTTTTAAACCATTTCAACGCTCCAAATAATACACAAAATAAATCAAATCATGTTGGAGGGTAGCTCTTTCTGATTACTGCTTCCTGCAGAAGTCATTATCTGATCACTGGGTGTGATTTGCTCTTCTCCCAGAATCACTCCTTGCTTCTTTATGTAATCCCATCTGTCCTGCAGAAGATAGATGAATCCCATGATCACTACTTGAGCTGCGAAGAGAAGAGTCCAACTTCTGATGTTTTTTGTTGTCTTCTTCTCGTATGCACACAATCCCACAAATATGTTCATCGTTCCAATGATGGCAGTTCCAGTTCCGAGCAGCCAGTGACCCGTGTGCCATATGCTCCTCAGTTTTTCACCTCTGTGAGATCGTGAAAAAAATCAGGTTGATTTAAAATGCAATTGAGCCTTTTCCTTAATGTCAAATTGTGGAATTTTTTTCTTGTGAACAGACCACGGTTTACTGATGAAGAGATGGATCCAGTGTTTGGTTTGGCATTTGGAAGAAGACCTGTGGGTGAGTGATTCAGAGCCGAAGGTACTTCTCCATTATCAGATTTGCTGGGAGGTAGGAATATAGTTGAAATTAATTGAAACTCTATAAATTTTATGTTTATCTTATGCTCTTCTTTGCATGCTAAAATGACCAACCAAAGTTCTATTTGATCTCCATTGTACACAAAAAAAAGTTCTATTTGATCTGTGATCAAACTCCAATTAAGAAAAAGCTAATAATGGTGTTTAATTATATGACATGATCTGTAGGAGCTGGAGTTTACCTTTGAGGCCTAAAGAAGCCAATGACAGGGAGGACCCAGATTAAAGCATAGAGTGCTAGGCCCATTCGCTGATGAGTGTTACTGAAGGAATTTTCAAAGTTCTTTAGTGATAATATAGCAGCCCCAGTGGCCAATAGAACTGCAATCACCTACCAACTCAAACAGCCATTGCAAACCAATTAAGCTTTAGCTACTATTGATGCATACGAGAGTCTGAAGAGTAGTACCATCTATCGAAGATAACAGCATAGAAATTTGACACTTAAAAGTACGACATTAAGATAAAAATTAGGAACAGACTGACCTGTAGGATAACATGGGAGTAGAAGAGGAGCTTGAGCCTCTTGCTGCACTCAACTCTGCTTGAAGTTCTGATAATGAGCATTGCAGCAGGCATCAGAAAGCCAATTGAAGCCCACAGAAGAAAAGCATGTAGTTTGATTTGGAGTGATTTTTCGTGTGTCAACTGCAAGAAAGATAAAGAACTACTATCACAGCCAGAGTTCAAACAGTTGAAAATACTGCCTATTTTGATCCAGTTTGCCATCCTCGAATTCTCGAATCCTCTCAGAAGCCACACAGCCCTTATCTCTAACGATCACTTCCCACTCTCAGATCATTGGAACTACTGATCATAAGTCATTGAATTGCATTAATGAAGAATTAGAGTACCTGTACCAAATCGACTTGCTCGAGTTTGGGATGATCTGCGGATGAGCCTGCAGAATGTGCAAGAAGAAATGACATTCCATAGCTCATTTTCAGAAAAGGAAAGCCTAGCTCAAGAAGCCCTTCTTAGAAGAAATGCCTCTCTTCTAAACTATGCTAATTGTGAGCTAAACTAACAGTATTTTTCATCTTAAAAATAACTAAAACTTATATTAATCACACAAAGGAGAAAGAAGAGCAGCAGAGGAGCCCACACAGCGTCCTCAGAACAGCTCTTGCCAATAAACTTCTTGAATGAATCCTCAGATAGCTTGCTGCACACTGAAGGAATAATAAAAATGTAGTTTTTTTTTTTTTTTTTTTTATAGTGAAAAGTGAAGTAGTTAGCTAGCTAACATAAATACATATACATATTTATATCTATATCTATATTTATATTTATATCTATATTTATATATATGATCATCATCAACAATCTTTATCAGATTTATCCCAGCAATCACAGTCCATTAGTCAAAGTAAATCTCGGCCAGTAGTTTCGAGAATTTCAGCTGAGATTCGGCTAAAACTCATTTTTCTTCAAAAAATATTATTCAGTAATTATCATCAATAAATTTAATTTAAATTTATAAAATGTAAGTAACTTATAGGAAAAATCAAAGCTATCGATACTGAAACTAAAATTGAGTTTTAAAATCACTTATAATTTATACCCTATATTTTCATCTTATTTTTATATTCTATGTAACTGTTATTCCAACGTCATCCCAGCTCATATTCTTTAATAGCCCAGTTCCCTTCTTATATGTGTTATTTTTTTATGTTGTACGATGTTATTGGTGAAATATTTTGATAATATTATAAAATATTAGTAAGATTGTCGCTCTCTATTGACATGTAGATGTCATTCCGATGCGGGACGGAGAAAGATGTCAATAATATTTTATATTTATATTTAGCAAAATTGATTAGTAAATTATTTTAATTAAAAAAAATATTTTATAGATAAATTATATGATAAATAGGATTTTTGAATTCCGTACATTAAGATATTTTAAAATTAAAATTAAACTGGATCGTATGATAAATAAGAATTTATCAATTTAGATTAGAGCGTCAATTTAAATTCAATAAATCAGATCCGAGGTTCAGGAATTTAGGACAGACGTCTCACAGTTAAATCCAACAGTAATTGACACACAAAGCAATATCGGGTCGCACAATTAGAGCCAAATAAATAATCCAAGTCAAGCAAATAATTTATGTTGAAGTCAAATAATCAGCTTAGTGGGATTCGAGAAAGAATTTACCAGCGATTTGAATCGGAGAAGAGTCACTAACGATGATTAATTGATCTGATCGAGTACGGGCGACGCGCGGANAAGGCCGCGCTAGCAAGCGTGCGGGCGGGCACTGGGCGGCCGCGCGGGCGCGTCGGACGAGTCTGGCGGAACTTCACGGCGCTGCGAGCGGAGCGAGCTTCGGAGGCAGGTGAGTGCGCAAAATTTTTTTTGTTTTTTTTATTTTTTTATTTTTTTGAAAAATGGATAACTAGGCCAATTTGAGGATTCTCACAAAAGGCTAACCCTACCCTTTACTTCACCTGAATATCGACCCCTTAACCCGAGTCTAGGCTCTGAGAAAACTCAAACATAATTTCATTCATAAAATGCTATACTTTTACAATGCAAGGCTACATCTTTATATAGAGAGATCCCATGTAGAAATTTGAAAATATAATATTAAATACATAAAATAAAATACCAAATAAATAAAAGTAAATATTGAACTAATTCTATTACAATAAAATAAAATCAGCTCCAAATGTGGTGAATCTTCAAATCTTCCAGATATGATTCAGATATGCTCTGAATCAAATCAAATCAAATCAAATCTAAATAAAGCTAATATGAAAATCTCTAATAGCTCTAATTAATTTGAATTTGAATTTTGATTCAACACATGACGTCATTCTTGCCATCCAATTCGATGTTGATTTGTGTCCCCACCACATTCTAATTATAATAGAGAGCAATGAGTTTTAATTAGTTTTCTATTATTAAAGATATAATGATACTAAATGAAATAAATAAAAATTTATAGATAAAAAAAACATCTATATAATATTAACATCTAGATAATACGAATATTTATATAACATTTAAGGGGGCATTTTGCTCAATGTTATCTTGTTAATGTTATGATATATTATTTAGCAAAAAAAATTATTCAATTTATATAATTATCAACATTAATTTAATTGAATATGACATAATATCAGGATAATATTAAATTAAATATCTCCTAAATAATAAATGATTTTACAGTATATAGTGGATGAAAAGTATCATTTCATAAATATCATAATAATAACCACTAACTATCATTTCACATGAAGTTAGATCTAATATTCTTAAATTTTTGATTTTTTTTTGTTGATAGTAAAAATGCCCTAACTTGTTAGATAATGTGACAAAAGACAGCAAGATTTGGTAATAGGGGGAACTCACACAGCTATATATTTGCATGTTTCATGCAATATTTGTAGAAGAACCTACAAGGTCATTCTAGAAGCATAAATGATGTGAAGGGGCAACAACTTGTCCTGTTTGGCGCAAGGATCAAAACAGGACTAAAATAATACTAGNTTAAATTAGTACCATTTTGGTCCTGTTTTGGTCCTGTTTTGGTCCTTGCGCCAAACAGGGCAAAATAGCATTGCTTATCATCCCTTGCTTTATTAAATTCTCTTTTAATTAAAGAAAGTCTGCCTTCTATGCCAAAGAAAAAAGGGACAAACAAAAAGATCGAAAAATTTGATCATTCAACTACATTCCGTAGTGCCTGAGATTGGTGAACATTTCGTACCAATTAGTTTCAATATTTTTGAGTACGTAAATTTAATCATTCAAGTGAGAGTTGCATTTATTGTGAGATTATGTCGTGAATTATACCCTCAAATTATATGTATTTTATGAATTTATTCTCATCCTTCAGCCCACTGTCGTTCGCTTCTAGTCGCCCTCCACGCACTTGCGCCGCCTTCCTCCCACGCCCACTTTTCAAGAAAAATAATACTTGATTCAATATGTTTTAGTTTGTCATGAGACAATTGATCTTTAGTTAAATAAATCACACTTTGATTGTCACAATAAACAAGGACATTATCAAAAAAATTCAGCATATCCATAAAGTTATTTAGCTAAAGTATTTCATTCACAAAGTTTATAATATTTATAAATTCGATTTCAACAGTAAATTAACAATACTATTGTATAGAGAAAGATGACGAAACTTCATGAACTTCATCTTTTGTTAAGATCTTCTGTATATATAGTTAGAATCAACGTACACGACTGTTCTTAGGTCCTTTGCCTCAAACTATAAGCAAGCACCACTTGTTCCTCAAAGATACCTTTCAATGTAATCTTTCTAGCTAGATTATTTACGTATCAATGGACCATCACAAGTTCTAAATAAGAGAAAATTATTGCATACATTTAACTACCGAATGTACTCACATATAAATATTATGTATACTGCTCCAGCTCCCATCTTCAACATCAAATTTTCTAGAAAAAATTCATGTTAACAAAAGTTCAGCTAAAAGGATGATGAACCCAATAAGTCGCTTTAAAATTAACGTCTAAAGGAAATTTAGAGGTATGAAATACCCCTTATAGGTCAAGAGAATGAGTTTATTGAGCATATCCCATCATATATATGATAAGTTGAAGCAAGTTCCACAAAATGTCATCCTTGAAGAAGCAATGCATGAAAATGAATTATTTCTATATATTTTATGAAATTTAACTTTGACTTTTTTTTATCTATTTATTTCTTTTGTGAGACGTTCACATTTTTAGATGATTTGAGTCCATGATTTAAAACTCATCAAATGTTTCGCATCAGTTTCATTCACAATCTTTGTGAATTGAGCTTGATGTTTGTGAGCATTGGTAATACAATAAATGAACATAAACTTAGCTTTCAACGAAGAATCTTAGACACAAATTTTAAGTTTTAATTTTAAAATGAATGAACTTGAATATATTAATGTTGGTTCATTTATTCTCACGAACAATACAAATATAGATCATAAAGATACTCGTTTAAAGCTTGATTAGAGGCTAAATGATGAGCTTGCTTGATATCAGCTTTAGTATTGCAATATCATTTTTAATCATCATGAAAAAATTACTATTTATTTAATTTGTAATATTTGTGTTTGAAATTCATCCTTAGCCTATTATATATTAAAATAAAATTATTAAATCATGTATTATTATCGCCTAACTAGATGTTACAAAACTCAACCTAATTATCGATATTGATAATGGGCTCGATAATAACTCGAATGCAACTAATTGAGGAAGTTTTGAATAATTGAGTTCTTGCTTGTTCTCTTGGCCTAAGTCTACTGACCTTAAAAAAAAAAAAATAGAGAGAAGTCTTTTTAAAAAAAGTGGCATATGTTGTTATAAATTTCAAGAAAAAAAAAGAAAGTACCATATCATCAAAATTATAGGGACAATTTACAAAAAAAGGGTGCAATTTAAATTTTCTTAAAAAAAGTTACTATTTACAAAAAAAAATTACTTAAATCACAATAATTGCCTTAAAGCCTAGTCTTGGGCTATCCAAAAAGTAGAGCAAAAAGCTATTTTTTCCTCTGGGCTTGAGATTTAATTGTGTCACTTACATTAATGCCAAAAAAAAACTAAAATTATAAGTGTAATTAAATATTAAGATTAATTACTGAAAATCTATATAGTTAATTTTTAATTATATTTTGGCCCATAATTTTTTAAAACTTTTGATTGGTCACTATTTTGAAAACTTTATAACAACAAAAGTCCCTGCAAATTATGATTATTATGTAAAAATTTTAAATGAACATTTTCTATCAACACTTGAAAATTTCTCAAATTTAAATTTTACTCTCTCTCTCTCTCTGAAGGAGAGGGTATCGACAGAGGAGATCGGAGAGTGGGCGGCAATGGAAGCAACAATATTGAGACGATGATGAGCGAAGTGAGATAAATGAGAGAGAATATGCAAGAAAAATAAATTTTAAAATCTCAAAGAATTATAAATAGTAAAACTAAAATTTGTTAGCGATAACTGTGGAGTAACTTCATTTGTAATATTAGATAAATTGTATGAACCGATAAAAAAGTTTTTAAAAATTATAAATTAAAATATAATTCAGAGTGAACTATAAGGACCTTTTAATAATTAATTTAAAATATTATATATATATATATATATATGCATTTTAAAAATTCAAATTAAAGTGCTTAGAATAGTTAAAATATATATTAAATACAAATCTTACATTTTTTTATGACATAAATCTCTCAAATTTGAACACTTCACAAGAGAATTGAGATCACTATTAGTGTTGACTAATTACACATTAATCAACACCAAGCAGACCACAAAGTATTTGCACAATTACAAATATAACAACTACATTTTAAAAAAATATCATGCAAGTCCTCTTGAATATCTTCTATGTATATAATTACCTTCAATAGAGGACCAAAATATACATATAAATAAATAATATTACATCATGAGCCTTCTGATGCATCTTGTGGAACAGGATGAACGGTCATGATCATAGCACTGATCATAAGCAAATTAATCTCTCACTCTTCTACCTGTAGATCCCATCAAAAGTAGGAGACCAGTAATCAGCACCATTGCTGTTCTCACCACCAAAATGCAAGATGAAGGCCATGGGAACAAGGCAAAGTCCACTGCTCCTCAAGTCCCTTGGCTCCTCTCTTCCATTCTAAAATTTTCAGAGAAAAATCACAATTATATTTTAATACATATAATTAATATATACACATATAATACTAAGGCTGCGTTTGGGAAAGCTTTTTGGTATTAAAAAGTGCTTTTTTATATAGCTAAAATATAAAAGCTGTGTTTGATAAAATAACTATTTAACCGTTTTCAGCTATCAAAAAGCTAAAAAATAGCTGTAANTAATAAAAAGTATTTAAATTATGTCTAATTTAGTCAAAAATAAAAATATTTTAGACAGCACAGCAGTTTAATCAAACAGTTCTGCTTTTGATGACAGCTTTTAACAGTAGTTTACCAAACATATAAAATAGCTTTATTCAACAGCACTTTTTTCTATAGCTATACAGTACAACACTTTTTTATATAGCACAACAATGCCAAACAGAGCCTAAGATTTGAGCTTAATTCGATGTTATCTTGATATTATATCGTGTTATATCTAATAACTTATCTTGTGTCTGAATTGATAAATTATATGGCTCGAATCTTTAGTATTCTCTTATTTATCACCTGTGTGTACTATTTAGGCAGAATGCTGTCGCCTATTGTCACTAGAAACTCAAAGTGAAAGAAACTTCAGAAGCGAAAGAAGGGGGAGAATGAAAGGAAAAAAGTGATGTAGATGTAACTTCCGAAATGAAAGTTTCTAAACAAGAACAAGAGGGATTCACCGAAAAAATCCCTGTGAATGGAAAAAAAAAACGAAAAATGAATTTCACTTTTACAGCTTGAAAGAGGCACGCTATCAAAATAGCCCACTTTACGAAGATTTTAATTTGGATATATACTCATCAAAAAAAAATAATAATTTAATTTAATGACATATATAAATAATCTTATAAAAAATTATATAATTATTACTCAAATAATGATATCTAAATGTCAAGACATGTTAATAATATTAAACCAAATGCTCCCTTAGTCAGCTGTCGCCATCAAATTTTATTAGAATATTCTCGGCACGACCATGAAAATATGTCGAAAATTATTCAATCATGTAAATTAATTTGTGTGCATTTTATTTTTATCTTTTTCTTTTAACTCCTCGGCGATCTTGTTATTTTGGTTGGAAGCTTGAAATCTACCAAATTAATTATGTTTATTATTTTATATTTAACACAAATTTATTATATAAAAAATTTGTTTCATTTCATTTATTACAAAAATTTTAATAAAATGCCCTATTTGACGCGAGGACTAAAATAATATTAGTTTTAAAAATAATAATAATAATAATAATAATAATAATAATAATAAATAAATAAATATTTTTAATCATTCTACAAAAATTTTATTATAAAAAATATTATTTTATTTCATATACTTAATAATTTTCAATAAAAATATTAATTTTATTTAACATCCTACACCAAAATACTAGGATCGAGCATTTTGATTTAGAATGTGAAATAAAGTTGATATTATTATTGAAAATTATTGAATACGTGAAATAAATAATATTTTTTATATTATAATTTGTGTAAAATAATTAAAAAATTTATTTATTATCATTATTTTTTAAACTAATATTATTTTTATCTTTATTTTGCCCTCATGCCAAACAAGGCCTTCAGTACCAAATGAGTAAGTAGGTGGAGGTGTGATCTATTCCATACTAATACTTTTTCCTTTATATTTTATTCCACTAGTGATAGTTTTTTAGCTTCGTTTGGTTCGAGCTTTTTTTTGGACAAGAAAAAAAAATATTTTACTTTTTAAGTTTAATAGGAGAGAAATTTATTTTAATATTAGAAAATGTGTGAAATGTGAAATACTTCAGACTCTAATATTCGTATTTGTATTAGATGTGAAATGAAGTTAATTTTTATAGTTGATATTTATGTTGGGTTAAAAAATTACTTCGAACCAAACGAGGCCTTAAATTACAATTGTCTAGGAGTGAAGGCTTCTTTGAACAACGCAATTATTTTTAACGCATTTGAAAATTATGGTGGTGCGGGTCGTGTGGCTAAAGGTGTTAATATGGATCGAAGATCGAAAATCGATCGAAAATTGAATCAATTTTAGATCGAATCGAAATCGAGTCGATTTAAATGAGCTAAAAGTTCGGCTGGGTAATAATTTCGAGCCGATTTTGAGCTGGGGTAGGCTCGGCTCGATCCAGCTCTAAATCGGCTCGAATTAAAATATATTTTATATTATAATACATATATATAATATATGTATATAATATATATTAAATATAATATATATCTATATCTCGAGTCGGATCGAGTTAATCTTACCTGGCTTGAGATCGGCTCAAAAAAAAAGTGATTTGATTTATTTTTGAGCCGGCTCGAAAATGAATTGAAATGGGCTCAAAGTCGATTGGAATCGACTCAAGCCGGCTCGAAGTCGAACCCAATTGAACTCGAGTTAATTTCAAGTCGATCGAAATATAATCAATCCGATTTCGAGCCGGTATTGGCTCGGCTCAAAATCGGATCGGTAACAGCCCTACGTGTGGCTTAGAACCTAGGATCTCTGTTCCTAGGAACGCGTCCTCCCCACTGGACTTGAGAAGCACCACATTTAAAATTGAAGCACAAATTAGTCTATGATCAGTGGCTTAAACATAGAGACTGTTTGACTAATCACGAGGAAATGGTGATGATCAATGTTAAGGGAAAATCTGTCATATCAACCAATCCTAACATATAGTAGATTTGGGTCGATTTGCTAACTAGTTACCCAAATTGTGTTCCTGAACTGATTTGAAGGTCTCGCTTGAAGTACAACTTGGAGTTGAGTAATCTGGAACTAGTCGAATAGTGTTAGGCGAACAAAATTCTAACTAGTAGCACTTGTCATATTATAGCCTTGCTCCTGTGGCATGTCACCCAGCCTAGAGGCAGAAGGGAGGTTGCCTTCGTTAAAGCTTGGTCTAACAAGCTACGTGGGCAGGTCTATCATCGCCTACGCCATATGTTTATTCAGTCATTCCTGAAGATTACCTAACATTACTTACTACATTCTCACCATAAACACTCATATTTATAATCAAAAAAGAGCCAATAGAACAATTCATGATATTCGGCTACTCAAAGGATGCTACTGGCTAGTATTATTTATTTGCTCTTCGACTTCGACTAATCCTTGCGATTCGACTAGTTCTTCTCAACGGAGCATCCGTTAGACAGCAAGCAGCTTGTTTCTCCACTCCTTTCCTCCTTTTAGAGGAGACTTTAGCTGAAACTCTCTCTCTCTCTCTCAACTTAAATCTTTGTTTAACTCTAAAGTTTTTTTCTTTATCTTGTAATCCTAATTTGAAATTTTTACCCAAATAATCAATCATCCTCTAGCTTTCTTCATAGATTGTGCTTAAAGGCTAGCTATAAAGTATATCTTAGTATATATACTTGATTAGATAGCTTTGAAGGTCATATGCACATAAGTTGTAACATTCTATGATCCCAATGAAGAGGTATTATTCGGTTTAGTTTTAAGAAAATTGCATGACTTGAGCACTTTTCAGATGGTTACTCATCCTAGTATTATTTAAGTTCAAGCATGCTTAACTATAGAGTTTTTCATCATTAGCCTCACAGTTTTGCTCCCAAAAGTGCCTTTTATCATTTGAGATGTTATCTACTTATACAGCTCAGGATCTCCCTCCATTTCTGATGTGGGATAATTTATTCTTATACCCCTCTCACCACTCATTATTCAGCCTAGAAGCCTGCTAGGAGCCGCACTTTACTTCAGTGATTCCTTTCTCTTAGAATATCACCCGACGATCACTCCCCGCCCTCTTCAGCTATGGGCATCACATATATACTTTTGCTTGATTAGAACCTTTATTCTTTATAATGTTTAATATTTTAGATACATTTTTCATACAACTAAGAAGAGCCTAATATCTTTCATAGAAATAATTTAAAAGCTAAAAAAAATTTTGGTTAAAAAAATATGAAGAAAAATGATAAATAAATAATAATTTGAATAGATATTATTAAAGAACAAGATAAGGTAGACCTAACATCAGGTTGCATGGGATAAAAAAAAACATGAGAAAAAGAACAAATAAAGTTAATCAATGAGATAAGCTTGATGATGAAGACAACAAACTAAAAGATCATGAAAATGCATGCTAAAATTTTTTGTAAAAAGTTGTATGCTTAAGATCAAAAGGACCTGCTTCCTCATGGGTGTTGCCCGTTGATGTTTGTCATTAGTCATAGTTTTGCTTTATCGAAGACTTCTATGTATGTACCTTCAAATCAAACCTCATTCAAGTTGTTCTCTTTTGAGAACTCCAATTCATCATAGAATTTCTTTAGTTGACTAACCTTGTCAAGAAATACCTTTTACAATAATTCTTCACGTATGACAGATAAAATTTTTGAAGAACCTTTTTTGAGGCTTGATATTTCAAAGTAAATTTTTTTATGGACCTTCTCAACTCCTTCGACTCTCTCCTCATAATTAGGAGGAATATCCTAAACAAATGATATTTGTTTTTCAATAATTTTATGAAGCAATTTAAAAATCTCAACATCTATAAAAAATGATAATAAAAAGAAAAATCTAGCCAAAGGTACTACTGCTTTTCTCATGCTTTTCTTTTTATAAAAAAAAAAACTTTTTCTCTCATGCTTTTCTATATATATGTATAGCTTCACATGCTTCTATGTAGAGGTGTAGGAAGCAAAGAATAATAGCTAAACTGGTAAATATATATATATATATATTTATGTATAAGTATGTGTATATATATAACTATGTGTGTGTATATATGATATACTCACAGGATGCCACTTGTTCCTTGCAGTGCTCAAGTATGGAGAGCTCAATGCCTACATCAAACGAAAGAAAACAAGTGACTCACGAATTATTTATTATTATGAAGAGTACCTACTGAGGTATATTTCTGACAATACTATAAACCACAGGCTAAAGGATGCTGTGTAAAACAAATCAAACACAGGTATACTGCATGCAACACATTAAACTATCTGTTCATCTGCATTAAATTCAGTGCTTAACTTAGAGATGCAGTATAACATATATTTATATAATTTTAGAGAAAGAGCGAAAGAGGGAGAGAGAGTGATGTGTAAATGTTTATGCCTGAATCTGGCTTTGGAGGAATCTTATGTACCCAATGGCTTCTAGCAGCACAGAAGCTGTGTCAGTCTGCCCAAAAGAGAAAAAAAAAAAAAAAAAAAAATTTTCAGGCCTCAAAAGTGAAGTGAAATATATACACATATATGTATAGCTTTAGTGAGTTATGTATTCTGAGCTGAATTATAGTTCATACCTTCCCAAAAGGAGAAACTAATTGATGAAGAGTAGTAATCCTATCACCTACCTTCTCCTTCCTAACCTGATCAGAAGAGAAATTTTCCTTCGTTTAGTTTATATATGGAGAGAGATCGAGAAGAAGAGAGAGGAAGATGCAATTGTTGGAAACCTTCAAGCTTGATAGAGCTGAGGAGACCTGCACTTTAGCCTTTTTTAATGCTGATGGTCCTGTTGATGTGCCATTACACTGAAGAGAATGGAGAATGGAGAAGATCTACTAAGCAAATGATCGATCAGAACTCTATAATATTAATTTCCTCATAACTTACACTGAAATTAAAGTTTAAGTTAAAAAGTGGAATTTTTTTTTTATAATGTTAATTAATTCCAATGAGTAGAAAAAAAATTAAACCCAAACCTTAACTTTTCCCCCTCCTCGATAATCCACCATCTCTCTCACCTCTGAAGGCCTATCTTGCTGCTGATCATGAACCATTTCATGATCCTTATAACTAGAGGAGAAATCCAGCATACCGCTGCTTATGATCGAGCTTGAGGCACTGATCATGCATGAACCTGATGAAACCCTAGCTCTGTGGCTGATCTGCTCGTCGCCATGGCCCAACGCCGGATACGCTCTTAACCCAAAGATACCCTTATTGAGATCGACCGTATGATGATCAGGGCTCATCGTTGTATACGCGATCTGACGATCATCATCCTCCTTCCATTCCTCCATCTTCCTTGGAGGGTTATAAGCAGTGGTACTGAAGCTATATCTATCTTCTTCTTGCATTCCTCCCCTGCAGATTTCGAATATAATATATATATATATCAAAATTTAGCCAGCTCTTTTTAATTAGCTAGCTAGCAGCTTAATTGTTTTGCATTAGAAACTTAAAAGCTTCAATCATCTATATCACAAGGTAGATTAAGAGAGACAGACAGAGCGAGCGAGAGAGGGAGAGAGAGAGAGAGAGTTACAGCAACAACTGGCTCCATGAAAAGGGAATCTCTTGGGAGTCAAGCCAAGAAGATGAAGCTTGGAAGGTGGAAGGCTGGTGGTATTGATGGAAGCCGGAAGAAGAAAAGGACGAAGAGCGAGGTGAGAGTCCAGCAGACGGCCTGTGACTGTTCATGCTCCACCAGCTGGGGCTTCCCCCCATCATCTTCTCCATTTCTGCTCTCTCTCTCTCTACTATGAAGAAGAAGAAGACGCAGCGTATATGGGGGTGATCTTTTGTTTTCTTTTGCTTTCCTCTCCTTTCCTCCCTACCTGGCCTTTCTTTATTGTTCTTACGTTTAATCGTAGCATTTTTTGATCTTTTTTTCTTCTTTTTTTTTGCTTTTACTTTATCACAAAGGGCCGGGGCAGAAAAGGAGAGGCCTAGTAAATTGATCTCAAATCTTGGATCATGAGTTTTGCAGCTAATTAAAAATTAATTATGGTGTAAGCTAGCTTAATTATACTTTCTATATAAAATAATTATTTGATTCCAAATGGATTACATTTTATTATATTTTGAACTATAGTTTAAAAACTCAACTTAGCTAGCTTTATGTTGCTAAAATAAAAAAGAGATAATTACCTACATGCCACACAATTTAGTTTTATTTATGCCTTACCTATCCATTCTTAGTTAATTATACTATGCACACTCAAAACATTACAAAATCTTACATACACACATTTGAGATAAAACTTAATCAAAATCTAGTTGAAAAAAAAATATTCTGTTAGTAAATTATTAAAATTATATTTTTATTCTTAATAGTATATATTTTTCTCTTCTTCAATACCACACTAAAGCGCTGATTTGTCCTAAAATTAATTCACGCCGTGGATATCTTCTTCCTTTGCCGCCACCTAAACATTAAGTTTTTAGGATTTTCACTCAAAATATATTTAAATATCCTTAAAATAATATGATGAACGGCTCAGATTTTTTGTAATCTAACTATAATTAGGTTATTAAAAAAATTATGATTACTCATTATAATAGAAATAAGTTAAAATGTGTGTATGTAAGATTTTATAATGTTTTGAATGTGTATAGCGTAATTAACTAAGAATGGATGGGTGAGGCATAAATGAAATTAAATTGTGTGACATGTAGGTAATTATCCCAATATTAAAAATATTCAAAGATTGCTCTTTCGAACTATTCAAAACTAATTTAATTTATTTCTTCTGATTCAAAATTAATTCACTTGAAAAAAAATTAATTTAATTTACAATCAAGTCAATATGCGTATAATTATATTTATAAATTTTTAAAGTAAATTTGAGAAACTAATTTATTTTATTTCTTCTGATTCAAAATTAATTCACTTGAAAAAAAAATAATTTAATTTACAATCAAGTCAATATGCGTATAATTATATTTATCATGTTGTAAAGTAAAATGGAAAAATTATATATATATATTTTCTATAATAATTTATATAAAAAAATGAGGTTATAAATATACACATATTATTTAAAAATTAATTTATAATATTATATTTCAATATAAATACTTAATATGTATAATAGATGTTTACTTTTAAGAGAAATATATGGCTTATAAATAGACACGATTAAACTAAAAAAATATTCTAAAATTAAAATATTTTAGCATGCTCAAATAAAACTTGATTCGAAATTAAAATTTAACTTGAGCAGCTTGAAATCGACTTAAAGCCGCCTCTAACTCTCATTCACGTGCAAACTAATTTACATTATAGCTAGTTTGAGCTCAATTTAGTACGAGAAATTTTTGCGTGCACCGGTGCACGGTACACTAGCCCAATTAGCACACGACACGTCAGCACGCCTGACCACTTTTATCCACGTGTCGTGTGCTAATTGGGCTGGTGTACCGTGCACCGGTGCACGCAAAAAATTCTCATTTAGTACAGGGTGAACCAAAAATATAATTTGACATATATTTTTTTCATTTTTATTTTAGAAATAGTTATAAGTGTGGGGCCAAATTTGAGATCTCTTTAACTCTTATAGCATGTTAATTCTCTGATTACCAATATTTGTACACATAAAATTGATTTCAAATTAATTATCAACTCAATATCAGTCAAACTTGAGAAATTTTTCATCGATTTGAAGTTATGGTCTTAAAACTTGATTTCGATTCTAGTTTTGCTCACAAATTGAAAGTTCTTGTTGTTTTAATAATTTCAAAATTTTTGAGAATTTCAATACTTTCAGTTTTGACGTATACTTAAAAATTCAAATTTTAAAAAATTTTGTTCTAAAAATGTAAACGTTTTAATTGAAACTCAATCGGTGAGCTCCAAACGCGTGCTAATCAAAATTAAAATGAAACTAATAAAACTTATTTGTTTCGATGAAATTTAAAATTTGGCTTGAAATTGACTCGTGTAAACTTGACTTAGGGGGCTTTTAATTTAATGTTATTTTGATTCAATATTCAGACATTCAAATGTTCTTTTTTTCAAAGCAATATTTTAATAAATTTTTATAAAATTATTTATATCTATATGATCACATGAAATAACTGAACTTTTTAAATAATATAACATAACATTCATGTAATATTAACTTTAATGCATACATTTTAATTAATTATATATCAATATCAAATTTAGGATTAAAATAAGGGCAAATTACACTCAAGTCCTTGAATTTGAGGCTTAATAACGCACAAATTCGAATTTTTAAAATTATAACATCGAGTTCTCTGAATTTTAATAAATTATCAAATGGATTTTTTTTATTAATTTTTTTAAAATTATCATTATACCCCTCCCCTCTCTCTCCTCCTAATCCACTCGATCGGAGGAGTATAAATTATTAAACTTAAGAATCTCGATATTATAATGTGAATTTGTATGTTATTAAAATTTAAATTCAGATACTTGAGTTTAATTTTCTCTTAGAATAATCCTTATTGTAAGCTTTTTTGTCCTTTTTTTTATATATATGTTGGAATGACTAGACTTCGTCGCCAAGAAAGATGATGAAGGCATTCAAGTAATAATTGACTTTCAATTCCATAAAAAAAATGACTTTCTTTTTTTTTATGATAAAAAAAAAAGACCTTTCCTTTTTTTTATGATAAAAAAAAAAGACCTTTCCTTTTTTTTATGATAAAAAAAAGGACTTTTCCTTTTTTTGAAAGTCATTTTTTTTAAAAGACTTTCAAAACAAAAAGAAAAGAGCCCTCTCGCCAAAAAATGAATATTCCCACGTGCCAACCCACGTGCAAGAACTAGAAGATATTTTTTTCAAGAGATAATTAACTACATGCCACGCAATTTAATTTTATTTATATTTTACTCATTCATTCTTAATTAATTACACTATGCACACTCAAAATATTATAACAACTTAACTAAAAAATATTTTTTTCAAGGAATAATTACTTACGTGCCATACAATTTAATTTTATTTATGTATTTATCCATTTTTAGTTAATTACACTATGCATACTCAAAATATTATAAAATCTTACATACACGTATTTAAGTTAAAACTTAATCAAAAGCTATTTTAAAAAAAATATTCTGTTAGTAAATAATAAAATTATATTTTTACTCTTAATGATACATATTTTTCTTTTCTTCAATACCACATTAAAATGCTGATTTGTCCTAAAATCAATTCACGTCGCGGATGTCTCCTTCCTTTATCGCCACCTAAACATTAAAGTTTTAGGATTTTCACTTAAAATATATTTAAATATTCTTAAAATATTATAATGAACGGCTCAAATTTTTTGTAATCTAACTATAATTAGATTATTAAAAAATTATGATTATTCATTATAATAGAAATAAGTTAAAATATGTGTATGTAAGATTTTATAATATTTTGAGTGCGCATAGCGTAATTAACTAAGAATAGATGAGTAAGACATAAATAAAATTAAATTATGTGACATGCAGGTAATTATCTTTGTTTTCAATCCATATAAAATTTGTGATGTTACACATTCCTTTTATTGCCAAATAGATAGATATCATTCATTTTAATTAGATATATTACATTATACATAAAATTTATTAATATATTTTAAAATATATTATTAATCTATTTCAAATTTTACATACATATTAAACTAATAATTAATTTATGTAACATCTCTCAAGCATATTAACATAATAACTAATTTCACATTTTATTTTACTTCATTTACAACACTTAATAACAAATATTTTTATTTGAATTTACTTTTAATTTTATTAATATTAATTTTTACAAATAAACATGTTATAAGATAATAACGTAATAAAAAATTAATTTATTTTTTTAATAAATTAAAATTAATTAATTTTTACTACTTTATAATAATTTTCATAATAAAATATGACATGCATACATAAATCATATTAAAATTTAAAGATTAAGTTTAATTAATCACAAATAATACAACATGATAATAGACATGTTAAAGTTGATTCGCTAAAGCTCGACATAATTTACGTCACCCACCTGTACAAAAGTTAATTTAATTTTTATCCAAAAACAAATTAAATATTAATGCATTTGGATTTTAATTATGATTTATGCACGTCACCTTCTGTACGGTTTTTTTTTTTTTTTTGATAATACAAATGCAATTATATATATTTAGAAAATTCAAGTTCGTACTTAATTATGCCAAAATAAAAAATAAAAATAAAATTATAATGTTTCTATCTTTACTATTATTAGTAACACCTAGCTAATTATTCGTTTGTTTAGTAAGGCCAAAGTTAACATAAATATAACATAAAATTTAATTATAATATTTTATGTTATATATATATATATATAAATAAATAATTTTATTTCACTTTAATTTCAATCAAATAACTCGTACATTCATTAGCAAGCAGCTTTTAAATTAATTATAGGGATAATTATCTATGCCACTCAATTTAGTTTTATTTATATCTTACTCATTTATTTTTAGTTAATTAAGCTATGCACACTCAAAACATTACAAAATCTTACATACACACATTTGAGTTAAAACTTAATCAAAATTTGTTTGAAAAAAAATATTTTATTAGTCAATCATTAAAATTATATTTTTACTCTTAATGATATATATTTTTTTCTTTCTCAATACCACACTAAAGCACTGATTTGTCCTAAAATCAATTCACATCGCGGATGTCTCCTTCCTTTACTGTCACTTAAACATTAAGGTTTTAGGATTTTCACTCAAAATATATTTAAATATTCTTAAAATAATACGATGAACTGCTCAGATTTTTTATAATCTAATTATCGTTAGGTTATTGAAAAATTATGATTACTCATTATAATAGAAATAAGTTAAAATATATGTATGTAAGATTTTATAATATTTTGAGTGTGCATAGCGTAATTAACTAAGATTGAATGGGTAAGGCATAAATAAAACTAAATTGTGTAGCATGTAGGTAATTATACTTTAATTATAATTTGCACCGAAATCTAATTAAAGTGATGTAGACGTAAATCAGTGAATAAATAATATGTATGTAAAAATATTTTATTGAGTTGAGAGTTTTGATGAACACAATTTAGGGGCGGCAAAATGGGCCGGCGGGGCGGGTTCGAGTCGAACCCCAACCCGTATAGTCTCAACTCGAACTTGACTTATTTATTAAATAGGTCAAAATTTATAATCCGTACTCAATCTGATTAATAAATGGGTCGGTTTGATAAATGCCTAATCCGAATCAGACCCAACTCAATCATGCCCAATCCAAATTCGACCCTTTTAATAAACAGGTAAAAATTTATCATTTATACCTAAAATTTTTGGATCGAATTCACGGATTGGATCATATATTGCAACCCTTAGAATACACGCGTGAGAAATATTACTTCCTTGTAAATTATCTCAAAATTAACAGGATATATCTGCCATTAAAACATTAACTAGATTTGTTTTGTAATTACTCTTGCTTTTTTTCCCTTAGTGCTTAAACCAAAAAATCATAGAAATTAACTAAATCTTTAAATTTAAAGTTTTTAAAAATTTAAAACTGAGCATTTTCTGAGACTGAATTTCAATTACAGCCCGTATCAAACAGTATATTTCAAAAATAACCCTCGAAAGCTTGCATGAATTTCACTCTTTTTTACATATCACAAAAATCTTCATGTATTACATCACATACATTTTCTTCACAATTTATAGTGTAAATTTTACGAAAAAAAAATATGTGGTGTAATATTTAAATATTTGTGTGGCATGCAAGTAATTATTTTTTTTTTAAATATTCTTAAATTAAATCAAAAGTCGCACACGAGTAGAGAATTTTTTATTTAAAAAAAATTGAACTTTAATTCGTTTAATGCCTTTCAGGCATTCATATTTTTTGGCCTTTTCCTTTTTACTGAGTGGCCTCTAAAATGTGCATCGTTTTTTTAAACGCAAAATACTTTATATCCTAAACTCAATATTAAGACCGTTAATTTTACTCGAAAATCGAAGATCGCTTGAAAATTGAATCAAATTTTGAATCAAACTCGATTCGATCTAAATGAACAAACTAACGAGTTGTTCTTTTGGTTCAAAAAGTTTATCAATCTAATCTTGAGCTGACATAAAATCAGATCGAAATGACTTGAAATTAGATCAATTAAAAAAATAAAAAATATTAGATATATATATATATATATATATGTAATTAGATTTAGTATGTAATTTTTTTCATTAGTTTAGTAGAAGGTTTTATTAGACTTTCATTAGAATTTTCTCTATAATTATTTAAATTATATTTATTATAAACTATTTTTTGTTTTTATTTTTAAATAATAGATCAAAGCAAATAGCCATAGTTTAAGCTGATTGAATGAACAAACATATTTATACATAATATTTGGATAAAAGATCTAAAAGTAATCGAAAGTCGGATAGACTTTAGCTCGGATCGATCTTGAATCGATAACAAATGAGCCAGACCCAGCTCGAATCGAGATCAGATCAAACTCTCCTCGTTCATTCTCTGGATCGAATCGAAAACTTTCAATCCAATCTTGAGCTAAGATCGAATCATTAATAACCCTACTCAATACATTCTATCGATCAAAAGGCTCTGTGACAAAATAACAAACTTTTGTTTAATTAACAACCAAATTTTAGTGTTTTCGGTAGCGTACATTTTTCGTAAACATCATCGACATAAGTAATTTCGACGATTCATTCAAATCACATATTTTTTTGTTAGAAACTATCTATATTTATTTTGAATCTCACAGTAGTCACATACCCATCTCTTTAGGTGGAACAATCATTTGAAAGATAAATTTTTTTTTCATTGTAATAAATGATTGCACATATTAAATTTGTTATTAGTCTATAAATTATTTTTAACAAATGTTAAATAAGGAAACTAAAAATTTTGATTAACAAGTACGCATGTTTAGGATGAACTATAACAAAATTAATTATAACGTGTTTCATGTAAATCGAACATGAATGTCATAAAGGTCGGCTAAGTCTACACTCCAAACATAGGAGTGAACAAACGAGAAAGCCGGGATTGTGATGTCTTTGGTTGAAGAAGGCGGAGAATAGCTTTGTGGTGATCTGATCTCAAGAGAACTACAAGTAGAGAAATCCAGATAAACTTTCAAGAAGATAGAGATAGAGACTCTTGGAGGACTTCAGGTTAGAGAGAGTGAGACATTGAAATGAATCATCTCATATTAAAAATTTAAAAGGTCATAATTAAACTATATATAGTAAAGAGATTTACATACATGCGCCTAAATTCTTTTTAATTAGCATATTAAATCCTTTTTTTAATTTTACAACTTAAAGCCCAAATCTTCTAAAAATAATATATTTAAGTTTTTTTTTAATAAAGCCCAAATCGCTGATTATGATTGTTTAGCTTCAATGATATATATATACAAAATTCTATAAATATGTTTGTGGATGCATGTATACCATAAGTTTTTATTTTTAGAAAATTTGAAGAATTAAATTATAAAATAAAAAAATAAGTGTTTAATATATAATCAAAGAAGAATTAAAAAGTATGTATGTAAATGCCTCTGATATAATAATAATATGACTCCTTTGTTCAAAAAAAAGGTGACTCAACTTATAGAAATACATTTCAGGAGTAAAATTACTATGAGACTAACGATGAAAACTTTATACTCACTTACTTGAGATGGAGTAGCATCATAATGAGTAATCGACCTTACATGATGCATTCTACATAACTTCCTAAAGTTTGAGCAGGTAATATGCATACAGCAAAGTTACAAGACGTTACATAAGCCATGTTTGGCAATTACCCAAAATTGAGCAAAATATTTTTTTAATAATATTTTTAATTTATTATAATTTTAATAACTTTATTTTACATTCAACACAAATTCTAATTTTAAAAATTAATTTTATTTCACATTCAACACAAAATTTAACCTTAAAATCAATTTTATTTCACATCCTACGCACCTCCCAATATTAAAATAAATTTATTTTTCATCAACTCTATAAAATAAATATTTTTTTTTCTTACTCAAATTTATCCTCTGACCAAACAAGCCCATAGAATTAAAGGAAGAGAATGCGACAGTGTGAACATTGAAGCAAAGAATGATCGAAGCGTAAAAAGATTAGAGAGAGAGGTACGAAAGAATAGAGCTCTCCATTGCGAAACTTGGCCCTGTTTGGTGCAAGGACCAAACAGAACTAAAATAGAACCAAATTGGTACTAGTTTAAAAANAAAAATTATTAAGTATGTGAAGTAAAATATTATTTTTTATATTAAAATTTATATAAAATAATTTAAAAAAAATTATTTATTATTATTATTATTATTTTTTAAATTTATTATTATTTTAGTCTTGATTTTGGTCATCGCGCTAAACAGTGCAGGGATAGTTAAGGTTTTACCAATTCTCTTAATTACTTTTAAGGATTTTTTAGATAATTAATTAATCATGATTAGTCTTAAAATTTTACCCACAAAATGCACATGAAGAAAAATATTTTTTTATATAATTTAATATTTTATTTAGGGAAGAGAATTTGTAGTTTTGTGCAGTTTTAGGGAAACAAGGGCGGCCCCACCAGATGCACGCGCTAACAGACAGCAGCTAATTAGAGAATAATGACATCATTTACTTGCCCCTTTTTTTAACTATAATTAATTAATAGGTTAATTATTGCTGAGTCCCTAAGTTTGGGACCACTTATGTGTAGGGCTGATAACGAGGTAAGTACAAGTGAATACGCCGTTACGCCTGGGGCCCACCGTTTTTATTCCTAATTGAAATTTGCATTATAAATAAATTTGTTACGTATTATATAATAATATACGGACCTATTTATTGGAAATATGATCTCGCTTTGTAATATAAAAATTAAAATAATTTTCTCAATAATACAACAATAAAACATATTACAATCACAAGTCATGCTAAAGATCCGATATAAATCTCAAAAAAAAAATAAGAGAACACCAAATTTACGTAAAAAAATTTAAGTTCGAGAAAAAATCACGGCCGCACCAGAAAAAATTTTCACTATCCTTTAAAAGATCTCCAGAGAGAATACAAAATCTCACAATCTCACTCTCTTAAATCCTAAAATAGCTTATAATAATCAAAACAAACACTGACATAAATATGTAAATCTCATAACAAATATAAATTTTTCACAATAGATATTTATTATGCGAACTATTTCTATTTTTTATACTGTAGAAGATCTAAATTTCACACTCACATCACTATTTGTATATTATTTTTTTATACATACATCCTCCAAAACAAAGGTATTTACATAAAAAATCTTAAATTTTTACTGAATAAAACAAGAAACATATAATAATTTATCTATATAGTGGATTATAGGCATCAATAAGGTCCCTATAATTTTAATTAACCAAGTAAGTTTTATAGTTTAATATAATATATAAATAGAATCTTTAATATTAATAAAATGATTCAAATGAGAATATTTTTTTTTTATTAATAAATTAATTTAAAAATTTAATAAATATTTTGAAAGAGAATAATATTTTAATTTATCTACTAATTAAAGAAAATAGTTAATAGATAGCTAAATTAACATCGATGAAATTATTTCTATATTAACTCAAACAGTAAGACCAATTTAGTTAATGTAAAAATTAGTGGGACCTAATTGTATATTAGTCTAAACTAAAGGAACATAATTTCTATTAAATCTTAATTTTAATGGTATATATTTGTCAACTATTTTTACTGATAAATTTTTACGATTTACTCATAGTTACATTTTGGTGGGCATAATATATATATTTTACTCAATTTAAAATATAATATCATGCAGAACTATATTTTTAAATTTTTAACATTTAGATCTCTAACTTTTATATATTAGATCAAACAAATATTTTTAAAAAAATTTAAATAAATAAAATTTTATATAATTTTTATTTTATCTATTTCTCTCGTATAAGGGAGCCGATTAGAGGAGGGGATCTGCCGACATGATCGAGTGAGAGAGAGGACGGGAACGCCCTCTCTGTCAGCCTCCCCGTAGAGCACCAGAGGGTGGGTGGGCCGTGGGCATCCCCCTTTCGACCCCTCCTTCCTCTCTACGACTCCAATGTAGGTAGAGTCACACGATATAAGTTAAAATGAGAATTTTATAAATTTTTTAATTATAAAAAAGTTTTAATCGATAATTATATTAAAATTTAAAAGTGTGAATCTTAATATTATTATATAATAAATATAAAAACTTGAATGTAATTTATCCTAATTTGTTTCAAAGCTATTAAAAACTTTCTGACAGTTATGTTGTTAAAAAAATATTGCAGGACCTACATCTATCATTAAAAAAATATTTTTTATCAAAAAATATATAATAATTTTTTTTTATTTCCATGCGTTTGGTTTGAAGCAAAAATGAGTCTTTTAAAGCTAACTAGAATGATATAAAAACAAAAGAGATTTATATACAGAACACTGAATTCATTATAAATTATGCATTTCACCATCTTTTAGTAAATATTACTAATATCACACTCTTTTTATATTTTTATTATTATAATAGAAATGTAAAACCCATAAGCAGAGTGTGATATGTGTAATATTTACTAAAAGATGGTGAAATACGTAATTTGTGATTAATTCAGTATTCTGTATGTAAATTTTCCTAAAAATAATTACCAGATAACACATATTAATGATAACAAATAAAATTATTAATATTAAAAATAATATAGAATATAAATTAAAATTAATAATTATATTAAAATTTTTGTGCACGACTAAAAAGTATTTTTTATAACAAAATTTGTTCTAGATTTGAATCAAAATAAGTTATCATTTTTAGCTTGTTGACAATTGAAACCTTAATCAATATTTGTTTTATAGGGTTATTTTTCAGCTTTTATGATAACATTTCATAATGAAACAAAATTAATTTCATTGTTGAAAGACGTGAATGCAGATAAAATTAATATTTACATTAAATGATTATATGATCTGAAATCAAATCATCTCTTTTCATTAAAATTATTTAGAGCATTATTTATACATTATCAAATTTAGGTAACATTTAGACGATATTTTTGAGTGACAAATTTTAATTTATAAAGGCTTATATTTGAGTCCCTGAGTTTGTGTTTGCACTGTCGTTTGGTCCCACATCTAAAATTTACTGACTTTTTACTATTTTTTCCCTCAGATTTTTTATTCATTTTTCGTATTGTTTTAAAGAATTTAAGAGCATTTTAGTCTATATAAATATGACTAACAGTCAAATTTAACTGTTACTGTCTAATTGGATCATCCAAAAAAGCGATATTTAAACTAAGGGACTAAATGACAATGCAAATACAAACTCGGGGACCCAAATCTAGACTTTTTAAAATATGGGACTTATTTGCAGCGTCATTCTAACCTCAGGAGCCCCTGTGCAATTTACCCTATATTTTAATATATCATCATATTAAAACATTAATTTATTTAAATAATATGATACATCACTATAATATTAATTTAATTCCTAATGCTTCATTTGTTTTGAAGTTAGAAATTAACCTGGTTTAATTTTAATCTGGCATATCACATCACACAAAAAATTAATATTAAAAATTAATTTTATTTCACATCCTATACATTACTAAAATAATAACTTATATCATATCTTTCACATATTCTAACATAATAACTAATTTTATATTACATTCCTCCCAACATAATAACGAACTTTATTTCACATCACTCACAACTTTCAATAAAAAGTTATCTCTATCTAAATTTAATTTTACAAATAAATAGACCCAGAGATAAACTACGTCGAAATGGTTGCTGCAGATAAACTGCTTCTATAGTCTCCTATTATTTTTCTTGTGGTAAAAAAGACTAATTTAGAAGCTACAGTTGACGCTTGGGCTGCTAGAACATCTCATGTCAATGCAGATAGAATGAAGTATTATTTTGACGAACTTTTTCACTATTCTAATAAGCAATATAAGTAAAACTGTAACTCGTTCAAATTTATAGGAGCTTGATTCAGTGTTATAGATTGCTCGCTAGCAGTTGATTTTTCTTTGTCTGAATCAAGAGATCTCTTCGTCGCCGTCGATCTAAGAATGTTAAAATGCTTATATGATTTGAAATCAAAATCACATCTTTTCATTACAATTAATTAGAGTATTATTTATATATTATCAAATTTAGGTAACATCTTGACGATATTTTCGAGTGACAAACTTTAATTTTTTATAATTATATTTTAATATGCCATTAAATTAAAACATTAATTTCTTTAAATAATATGATATATAATTATAATATTGGTTTAATTCCTAAGAGGTAGTTAGTAATGGAGATTTATTCAATTTAATCGATTTGAAATTAATTTCGAGTAAGTCCACGTGGCACATAATTTGAATTAATTTTTTGAAACAATTTCGGAGGAACTCAAATTTCTAAGCGATTTTTGGAGTTATTGGTGAAATTTGCTGGGCCTTACCCTCAAGCTTGAGAACGCCCAACAATGGCGGATCCGAAGAACCCTAATTCGTCGTTTCCTTCGCAGATAGCAGTCTCATCAACGGCGTAGTTTGGGCGGCGCCGACGCGGCGTTGATGGAAAAATATATCGATTGCAAAACAGAGCAGGAGAATAACGCCAAGCTCGAGGTCAGCCATGGCGGAATCCACGAGCCATGAAGAGGAGCGGATCGTGATCCCGAAAGCATCCGTGAGGACGATGATGAAGAAGAGAAGGACGGAGGAGAGGAGGAGGACGGCGAAGAGGAGAGAAATGGCGAGCATTAGAACGCAGGAGATGAGGCAGCCGTGGAGGAGGGCGAGGAGGAGGAGATCTAAAGAGCTCGCAGCCAACATCCCTGTGAAAAAGAAATGGTGATCCTATGGATCGATGAAGAAGAAGATGAAAAGAGAAATTTTTGGGAAGAGGAATGGAGTGGCTCCCACTTATTCCTCAAATGAAATGTTATTGTGAAGGATCTTAGAAGTGGAAGAAAATTTCAATACTGATCAGAGAAAATATATAAATAAAATAAATATTATAGAAATAAAAATACTATATTAAATATATAGATATACCCGAAAGAATAGAATGATAAATAAGTTTATCTGAAAGAAAGTTGGTATTACATCAATTGAAGATAAATTTAGAGAAAGTCAGCTTAAATGGTTTGGATATATAAATCGTAAGCCGATTGAAGCTTCAGTTAGAAAAATTGAATTATTAGATCTTACCCATAAACAAAAAGGAAGAAAAAACCAAAAAAAATATGACAAAAAACTATAAAGAGTGATCTTTATTACTTAAGCTTAGATAAGAATTTATTAATTGATAGAGCGCAATTGAAATAAAGGATTCATATAGCCAAGTGAGATTAAGGCTTAATTGTTATTGTTATTATTGTTAATGATCTTCCAAGCTTATGCTTAAAACTTCAATAGCTAAGAACTAAACTTTTTTGATGTGAAAAATTAATAGTTTATTAAGGGGTGATATGTAGGTGATTAAGAAAAGATCAAGCAATTAAAGTGCTTATGGTTGATCTACTATTTCTAAGCTCTTCACAGTGTAATTCTAGGAAGTAAAGAGGTTTGTTGTTTTGTTCTTATTATATATCCTCTTATCAGTTTTGATTTCATCTGTTGCCTTACGTGTCATTAGTGAGGAAGGCATTTAGTTGGTTTAGTAAATTATTAATTTTAGTTTGTATGGACTTCTTTATCTTTGATCAATGAAGTATTTTCTAGTTGATAATTTATTGATTTGTCAAGCGGCCAAGAACATGATACCATAAGGTTTCGAATATTATTAAATTTTTATGTACTTTTTGTATGTGATTTCATTTATATTCGTGCACATTTCATTATTACTGCTTCCACTTATATTTATTGGTCATATTATTGCTGGCCTGTATTTCTGAGTTAATCTAATTGTAATATAATTATAGTAAATTAAATTTTAAATAAATTTTATTCACCTCCTTCTAGATTCATACCTAGATCCTACATTAATTGTATTCGGGAACTTGAGGTTGGAGAAGCAATGCAAATTGATCCCAAAATTTTTAAAATTTTAATTTAGGGAATTGAGGTTGTAAAAATATCATATTTTTAGTGTCAATTGAGGCATAATTGTTAATTTTTTACTATTATGTTATAAGATTATTTTTATTATTATTATTTTGATTTTTTTAAATATAATTTTGAAACAAATAATATTTATATATTTTAATTTTAAATTTTTACAGTAAACAAAGTAAGAAACTAGTGAAATTAAATTTTAAAAGAATGAGGAGAATAAAAAGGTGTAATAATTTTTAAAATGTGAAAATAATTTAAATTAATTAAAAAATAATTAAATTTTATAATGTTATTTGAAAAAACTAAAATTGGTAAGAATCTGAAAAGACTAAAATTATAGCATTTTTTATAATTTTAGGTATTTAAATCAAAATTTTTAAAAAATTGTGACAAATTGACAATACCTTTCTCACCTCAGGGTCTCGAATGCAATTTACCCTTATTATTTTTTATGTATAATTTTACAGATAATTACATAGGAGTCAAAAAAAAAAATATGTAAATATTACACATTTACATCTCAAAACTGAATGTCTATTATTTAGGCACATAAAATATGAAATATTTGCACTTTAAACCCCTACAAATTACATATTAACCTTTGTTGATTTTACATGTATTTTGTGGCCAAACAATAAATATTTAATTTTGGGATTAATGTGCACCAATATATTTTTGTAAGACTTGTATGTAAAATTTCCTAATTTAAATTATATATATATGTGTATATGAAGAGAGATTTTGAGTTATTTAATTTAAAAGGATAATTACCTACATGTCACACAATTTAGTTTTATTTATGCCTTACCCATTCATTTTTAGTTAATTACGCTATTCACACTTAAAATATTATAAAATCTTACATACACACATTTTAACTTATTTCTATTATGATGAGTAATTATAATTTTTCAAAAACCTAATTATAATTAAATTACAAAAAATCTGAGTCATTCATCATATTATTTTAAGAATATTTAAATATATTTTGAGTGAAAATTCTAAAACCTTAATATTTAGGTGGCGGCAAAAGAAGAAGACATCCGCGACGTGAATTGATTTTAGAACAAATCAGCACTTTAGTGTGGTATTGAGGAAGAGAAAAATATATATTATTAAAAATAAAAATATAATTTTAATGATTTACTAATAGAATATTTTTTTTTCAAATAAATTTTGATTAAGTTTTAACTCAAATATGTGTATGTAAGATTTTGTAATATTTTGAGTATATATAATATAATTAATTAAGAATGAATGGATAAAGCATAAATAAAACTAAATTATGTGACATGTAGATAATTATCTCTAAATTAAATCTATCCTAGAGAAAAAAAAATATCGTGTACAATTGAAAAAAGTAAAATTAATGTTATTTTAATAAATATATTTCCAAAAATTGGATAAACGTCGACAGCAGGATTCGAACCTGCGCAGGCAAAGCCCAACAGATTTCGAGTCTGTCTCCTTAACCACTCGGACATATCGACTACATGTGAAGCGAAACGTTAATACGTTTAATGTTGTAAACAATAAATTTTAATTAAAATAGAGTTCATCTAATTTATGTAATTAAATATATTCATGCTCAAGTTGGATCAACCTTTTTGTGAATATATAAAATCGATTTCAATGAAATTAAGGTAGTTTTTAAGTAGTTATTATGGTATATAGTATGGATATTTGCATTCTGTTTTTAAATTTAAGACTCTATTTGGTTGAAAGAAAAAAATAATTTAAAAATTTTTTACAAAAAATTTTAGATAAATGTGTATGATATGAAAAAAAATGAGTTATTTATATTAAAAAATGTGTTGGATGTGAAACAAAGTGATTGTTTAACGTTAGAATTTGTGTGGGATGAGATATAGAATAATTTTTAAAGTTTTTTTTTAAATAAATTTAAGATTTTGGCCATGACTAAAATAAGTCATTTTTTTATTCAGTTGTCAAACAGAATCTAAGAGCACAGTTGCACATAAAGATGTAGAATAAAGTCAATATATTAGGTATAAAATGCTTCGAGGTTCAGAAAAGTAGTAACGCAATAAAATAATTTAAAATAAATGTTAGGTTGTTTTAGGGATGACAACGACATCAGGTTTGGGTCAACTTAAACAAAATTAATATATTTTAAAATAACATTAGAGTGTTTATTTCAATGATATACTATAGAAAATTATAAAATTCTAAAATAATATTTTAATTTCCCCTCAAAATTTAACGATATTGTAGAAGTAGCATAGATATACATTAACATTTAGATATTGTTAAACCAATCGCCATGTTATGTCGAACATCTGTAGTTAGTTACTACAATGCCATATGTCATTGCATATTTTATCCTAAAACTTTAAATGAAGTTTTGAAAAGAACTCATATCTTTTATATACGTTAGGGCAAATTACATCCAAGTTTCTGAGTTTAATGCTTAATATCGTGTAGGTCCTCATTTTAAATTTATAACATCGGGGTCCCTGAGTTTTAATAAATTATCAAATAGGATCTTTCTTTATTTTTTATTATTAAATTTTTTTAAAATTACTGTTTTAGCTGCTGCCGTCCTCTCTCTCCTCTCGATCCGGCGCACGCACGCGATCGCCAGCAGTCCGGCTACCGCGCGGCATGTCCGCCGGTCGGGAGGAGATAGAGAGGCGGCCTCTCACACTTACTCTCTTCGTTTTGTCACTGAAACTCTCAAATTAGTTCAAAACTTTTGCTCAAGTTTCAGTTCAGTCGTGAACCACATTTGAATTCGACTCAAATTCAAAATCACTCCACCACGAAATTAGTTAAGATTAACTTGATATGATATAGAAAATGTCAATTGAGGTCAAAATTTATCTTGAATAATCTATTTTTACGTCGTCAATGTCAAATCGTTGTACCTCAGGAGCTCAACAAATTTGGCATCACACTTTAAGTTTAAAGGCCTAAGGACATAAACATCGTGATAATTAAACTCAATGATTGACATTTTTATCTAAAGAAGAGGACTCTGGTCGTTTTCGGATTAGAATGGTAGCAAGTTTGTAGCTCGACTTTGCTATCATTTATTTATTTACTTGTTTATTGTAATATTGTTGTGTTATATATATTTTATTTCAAAATACATGATTTTACATTACAGCTTGCCATTGTTGATTTTACAAGTTATAAAATCTTCAAAAAAAAAAAAGAATAAAATTACTTTTAAATGTTTTATATTTGTACAAAATATATTATTATTTTCTATGTATAATATTTATAAGTAATACTATTAGCAAATCAAACCTTGTTCAAGTAGTCCATCTTTTTATTTAAAAAAAAAAGGGTCCATCTTTGATAACCCCAAACACCCTAAATAGTTAATCTCCATTCAAATCCGCTTGCAATATTTTAAAATGAATATTTCCTTGACTTAATAGTAGTTTCATTTGAATAAGCCGAGTCGAGTCAAAATTCGACTTTAGCTCGATAGCAAAATGATTTCAAATCTAAAGCATATTTAGGTCAATGTTATTGAAATACACTTTGATATAATTATTTGAAAGAATTAATTATTTAATTTAGTAATATGTTTAGAAGTATTATAAAAATTAATATTTAAATATTATTTAAAATTAAATAAAATTTAAATATTACTTTAATTATAATAAAAAAGATAAATTAAATTAATTTTTATTACAAATATTTAATTAAATAAATTATTAATAATTTAAAGCTAACATAAATATCTACATATAAACTCCTTCAAACTCTAACTTCAATTTGAAATATCACATTTATTTTAATTATTTTAAATTTTTGAGTGCCCCACTTCAGCTCATGTCGGCACCTCGGTCCTCTCTTTTCCAACCGTACTCCCTATCTGCAAATCCCTGCCGGAAGAAAAACCTTCACCTCGGCATTTTCACAAACAGCAAGTGACGAGATCGCAGCATACCTGTTTTTCCTCCTCTCTCTTCCTTCGCCGCCTCGCCGGCAGCCGGCAGCCGGCAGCCATGAGCCGGAGCCATCCGAAGCTGAAGCCGCCCCCCCGTCCCCTCTTCTCCTGCGGCATTTTCCGCAACTGCACCCAATCCGTACTCAGCCCCACCACTCCTCCAAGCTCCGCGGCCACGTTCCTCCAACAGCCATCGCCTCCTGCTCCTCCGCAGCCACCTTCGCTGGCCGCAGCCGCCGCTCCTCCTCCCCCAGCCGCCGCCCCCTCCTCAAGCTCCTCCTCTTCCTCCTCCTCGGCATCTCACAGCTTCACCCAATGGCGCTTCCCCCTCCACCACCATCGCCATCAGCAACCCGCAGAGCCCGAGCCCAACCCCATTCCGTCCGCCGATTCAACCGCCGCTGCACCCGTTGATCTCGCCGAGTCCTTCCACGCTGCTGAGCTCCATTTCGCCGCAGGAGAACCCATTCCCGCCCTGCGCCTCCTCGACCGCTGCCTCGTGGCAGCCGATGCGCAGCCCCCGCCACCTGCTGTGATGTCCGGTGTGGTGGCCGCGCTGAGACAAGCGGGGACGGCTCGGGCGGCTGCGAAGGTGCTGCTGGCAATGGTCCTCACGGAGGGGAACCGGCGGGCCGCGGTGGAGGCTGGAGCAGTAGCTGCTGCGGTGGAGGCGGTGGCTACTGCCGGCGGGGCAGCGACGGTAAAGGAGCGGGCGCTGGCGGCGCTGGAGCTGCTCTGCACGGTTGAGGAAGGCGCGGCGGAGGTGAGGGGGCACGCACTGGCGACGGCGGCGATGGCGGAAGCGGTGGAGGGGATGGCCGGGAGGGGGAGGGAATGTGGGATCGGGGTTCTGGCGGCGATCTACGGCGGGGAGAGGGCCGCAGAGGCGCCGTCGGAGGTGGCGCGGGCTGTGGTGTTGGCGCTGCAGGGGGATTGCAGCGCGCGGGGCAGGAGGAAGGGGGTGCAGCTACTGCGCGCGATGAAGGAGACGGGCCGGCTAGATCTGGCCGTCGTCGACGGCTGCTGACTCCGGCGATGAATCGGACGGTGGAGATCGATTGCTATAATCTGACGGTTGGATTTCGGGTAGGGTCAGGTCCTGACTATAATAATAAAAATTAGTGCTGATGCTGCTGTCATTTCTTCGCTGAATAATTTCTATGCTTGTGGTGTTCAAATTTACCTTCACGAGCAAATTATTTAATATTTTATCTCTTTTTTTTTACGCTTGGTTTCGGTTAAAACTTAAAAAAATTACTTCGTTTCGGTGATTTCGTATCGGCCGAAATCACAATCTATCCGAAAATTTTATCAGCTTCAACTATAATTCAGTTGAAATTGAAGTTTTTCGCTATTTTCACTATTTATAAGTTCTTAGCTTTTGCGCTCGAGGGCGTTGCAAATTAATTCTTATTTTTCAAAAATCTCAATTTAATTCTTAAAATTATAAAAATTAATAGTTATGATTTTGTTTTTAAATTTTACATTTTTTACTAGTTTTTTTATAATAAATTTAAAATTAAATTTAAATTTTAATTATCTTCGACTATTTTTAATTATTTACGTATTTTAAAAAATTATTATATATTTTTATTTTTATTATTCATTAGAAATTTAATAAAATTT
>JAEMOT010004237.1:0-12341 GCA_019297695.1 Apostasia ramifera | reverse complement strand
TTATTGTAGATTATATTGAATATGAAATAAAATGTATTTATTTTTATTAAAATATGATATGAAATTTAAATTATTTTTTAAGGTTATATTTAATTAAATTATAAAATAAAATAATTAACTAAAAATTAAACGCTGCTCGCAGGTACTCAACCCAGCAGATCCTCGGCGACGGCAGCTTCATCGTTCTAGGCGGCCGGATCGCGTTCAACTACGAATTCGTGCCGGCGGAGAAGGAGACCAACGCCAAGCTCTTCGACCTCCCGTTTCTCCGAGAAACCACGGACGACGCCGAGAACAACCTCTACCCCTTCGTCCATCTCTCCCCCGACGGCAACCTCTTCGTCTTCGCCAACAACCGCGCCATTCTCGTCAAGCCCCGCTCCGGCCGCGTACTCCGCCGCTTCCCCCCTCTCTCCGGCGGTTCCCGCAACTACCCTGCCTCCGGCATGTCCGCCCTCCTCCCCATCGACCTCTCCGGCGGCGCCAAGCCCTCCGCCCAGGTCCTCATCTGCGGCGGCGGCCCGCCGGAATCCTTCCTCAAAGCCCAGGCCAACAAGCCATTACTCCCCGCCCTCAAGAGCTGCGGTCGTATCACCATCACTGACCCCAACTCAGAGTGGGAGATGGACGAAATGCCCATTCCCCGCACCGTCGGCGACATGCTCGTTCTCCCCAACGGCGACCTGCTCATCATCAACGGCGCAAGCATGGGATGCGCAGGGTGGGGATTCGCGCGCGAGCCCGTTCTAACGCCGCTTCTCTACATACCCGAATCCGCCGCTGACGGCCGGTGGAAGCTCCTCGAACCCACAGACATTCCAAGAATGTACCACTCCTCCTGCGCCCTGCTGCCGGACGCCTCCATCCTCGTAGCCGGCAGCAACACGAACCCAACCTACCTGACGGCGGCGGAGACACTGTTCCCGACGGAGCTGAGAGTAGAGAAGTTCCGGCCTCCGTACCTTGATCCAGCTTTATCGGCGAACCGGCCGCACATACTGGATGACTCTGTGCCGAAAGAGATCAGATATCGGAAGAGCTTCGAGGTAGAGTTCACGCTGCTAGACATCGTCGAGCAGAAGGACATCAAGGTGACGCTGTACTCTCCGCCGTTTACTACCCACGGGTTCTCCATGAACCAGAGGCTGGTGGTGCTCAGGGTGGCGGCATTCGAGGCGGGTTTCGGAAGGTACATCGTCAAGGTGTCGGCACCGCCGTCAGGGAACATTGCGCCTCCGGGATGGTACATGCTGTTCGTCGTCAGCAAGGGGCTTCCCAGCGAAGCCGTCTGGGTTCACATCAAATCTAAAAAATGAAGGGTTCGTCGATCTGTCGCATGATTTATTCCTTAATCCTCGCACAGGATTAATTTAATAATGCCGGGTTGTTGGATTATAATATGTAATCTAATTACTCTGTTTTTCTTGTAATCTAAATAGAACGACAGAATTTTTTTTTACAAAATTTCATTTTTTTTAATGGAAATTTGAGATATCCTTCTCCTTCTCGTTGATCAGCCAGATCCACCATTGCTGCAATTGAAGCTAAATGAAAATCTTCTCCACAATGATGGTAAACAGTTAAACTAGAACAGAGTATCTTGATAAAAGCAAAAAACTAGGAGCATCGATCCCAATGGCTAGCGTTTACTTGAGCTACAAACTCCTCTCGCCCGTCCGTCCAGCTCCTTGAGGACCCGCACCACCTCCGTCAGCACCGCGCCGGGCTGCCGGCAGCCTTCCATTCCGACCATCCTCGCCAACACCCCCATCTTCTTCCTGACACCTTCCTCACAGAACGCCTCTGCTTCCGCCGCCTCCTCGTCCTCCTCTCCCGCGCCGGCTTCGGTTCCTCGGCAGGAAACAGAGCACAGTGGGCCTCTCAACGGAGAGCTCCGGCACGCAGCAGCTTGTCGTCTTTCCGTACCGTCTTCCATATCGCTGCAGCAGACGTTCTTCTCTTTGGGTTTAAGGCTTGTCTTCTCTTTGGGTTTAAGGCTTGTCTTCTCTTTGGGTTTAAGGCTCTGCCCTTCACGCCATTGGAGAACAGAGGAACGATGTTTCTGCTGCTCGGGCTGCTTCAAACCTGCTCTATAAATAGAGAAAGAAGCAGCAAGGCGAACTGGTGGTGGAGCACTCTGGAGGACAAGAAGAATCATTATGGGAAGAAGAGAGAAAGTGAAGCATGCCCATAAAGCTGACATTTGCTTCAGATTTAGCGAGTTGGGCGCTAACTCTGAAATTTGCGTATTTTTTCCTTTTAAGTTCAATATTAACATAATGTATTACTATAAAAAATATATATATATTAACATAATATAATGACCAATCTAAATATAGAGTTTCTTTGCGGAAATAGATATAAATATATATTAATATATTATTATTATTATTATTATTGTTATTATATATATATATATATCTAAGCACACATGTAAATCTTTGTGTCAGTTATAACTTTACATGATTTTATTTAGTTTTAGTTATAACATTTTTTAAAATGACAGCTAGAACAATAATATATTTAATTTAATCCCGAATTGATGGGTAACGTCTAGGCCGACTTTTTTTTTAGACTCAACTCATTTAAGCTAATCAGAATTAGACTCATTTATTAAACTGATCAAGAGTCGACTGTATCTGACCTAATATGTCAACACATTTATTATAATTTTTTAGTATTAAAATCTCATAAATTTAACTTTTTTTTTACTTTAATTCAACATAATAATAAATTTAATTAAAAATAATAAAAATATAATTTACATCTAATCGTTAATATTAAACTATTACTAGAAAGAAAAATAAATTAATTTTGATAAATAGGTCATTTGCTGATCATATTCGAGTTGACCCGCAACTCATATTTTAGTCTTTTTAAGTGGGTTAAGTTCAGTTCAACTCATTTATGACCTGTACCCACATAAGCTCAACTCATACTCAATTAAGAAAAGACGGGTTTGAGTCGAGTTCACAAATTGAACAAAAAATTGCCACCAATTAAACTGACCCATTCCAATATTTTTCATGATACTGTCAATCTTTCCGACTCGGTCTATTTGACATCGAGTTCCCATAAAATTGATGTTATTATATCTAGATCTCATAAATGGTGAACATACTCCAAATTATCATTAATTTTGACATTATTAATTTTGTAAATTATAAAATACGTGACATGAAAATGAAATTCTTTTTCAATTTTTCATTCTACTCTTTACAAAGAGAACAAGGTACATTCGGTATCTCTGAACTTCCCTCTAAATATATAATGGGTTTAATTTGATCTTCGAATATTTCTCCCATATTAATATTATATATATATATATATATTATATATTAATATATAATTTAGATTTTATAGTTGTCATTGACACATAATGTGATGCCTGTAGTCGAAGAAGGCGGAGAGTATTCGTCGGGTGATGTCTTAAGATAAATGAATTACTAGTATAGAGTGCGACTTCTGATAGGCTTCTAGGCCGAATAATGAGTAGTGAGAGGGACACAGGAATGAATCAACTCACATCGAAAAGAGAGAGAAATTCTTGGTTGTATAAGTAAATAACATGATCTAAAATAGTAGATATGCCTTTTGGGGCAATGAAAAACTTAGGAATGAATCGACCCACATCGAAAAAGGAGGGAGATCCTGAGTTATATAAGTAAATAACGTGATCTAAAATAGTAGAGATGCTTTTTTGGACAAATCCGTGAGGCTAATGATGAAAAACTTTATAGTTAAGCGTGCTTGAGCTCGAGTAGTACTGGAATGGGTGACTTCCTGAAAAGTGCTCAAATTACGCAATTTTTCTAAAATCAAACCGAATAATATCTCTATAATGGGATCACAGAATGTGACAAATAACTTGAAAATTTAAGTATGTAAGCACACTTATGCACAATTAATGAAATCTGTATAACATGAAATGCTCTGGAGTTAATTTTAACTTGCATTAACTTAGGCCTTATTTGGTTCGAGCTTTTTTTTGGACAAAAGAAAAAATACTTTATTTTTTAAGTTTAATAAAAGAAAAATTTATTTTACTATTAGAAAGTATATAAAATATGAAATACTTTCAATTCTAATATTCAAATTTGTATTGAATGTGAAATAAAATTATTTTTTTATAGTTAAAATTTGTGTTGGGAAAAAAAACTGCTTCGAACTAAACGAGGCCTTAGAATTGAATAATCGTTAACTCGCCTCCATTTCGGCCCAAAACACAAAACCCAGAATTGCGGTTTTATTTGTTTGCCCATATTAATTTTTAACTCAAGTTGGGTTAAAATCGAGTAAAAATTAACTGTGAGCATAATGCATCGAAGTTCTTGAGAGAGGATAATATCATGTAGGCTGAAAATTTTAGAGTTTTTAAGGTTAATATTAATATTTTAATTAAATTTGTTTATGAAGAAATTTTTTTTAAAAAAATTAAAATTATTATTATTATTATTTTTACTATTTCACTTTTCCTCTTATCCCCGTCCTACCACAAGGCAGCTAGCGTCATTGGAGAAGAAATAGGGAATTTTGTAATTTTATATTAAAAAATCTAATTTAAAAAAATCTTTTTTAAAATAAAAAAATGATAAAATTTATAATAATGATCTGATTAAATATTAATGTAAATCCCAAGTAATGTATTGAAAGATTTTTAAAAATATAAATCTATTTAATATTACTGCCTAAATTTAAATATATAAATGATATTTATCCTAAAGTTAATAATATTGTATAAAAATTTCAACATTATACTTACAATCTTTCAAATTTTACTCAATAATTTTATTTCAAATTATATATTTAAATAAAATTAATTTTAGTTTAATTTTTTATTCTCAAAATAAAAAACTTCATAAAAGATTAAATTTAATAGTATTTTTTTCTTATAGTAATTATTTTGAATAAATACATATTAAGACTTCATTTGATTCGAGATAATTTTTTTGCCTAACATAAATTTTAATTATAAAAATTAATTTTATTTATAATCAATATAAATTTGAATATTAGACTTAAAAATATTTCATATTTTATATATTTTTTAATATTAAAATAAATTTTACGCATATTAAATTTAAAAAATAAAATATTTTTTTATTTTGTTAAAAAAAAACTCGAATTAGAGGAGGCATAATGGTGGGCGAGAAATCAAATTACAAGGGATGAGAGCGTGAAGCACGATGCCGTGGTTAGTTAGGATGGTGGGGCCACCCGGCACCCTTTAAACACCACCACCAGTGTATCGGCGTCCGGCGAGCCCTCCTCCCCGCTTCCTCCGGCGGTCGCCGGAGACCTCGAGAGATGCCTCGGCGCTCTTAACAACCGACGGCTGAGCTGAGCACGAGCGCGCGCACGCGCAGGGGGTGGAGTCACGAACTCACGGGAGGCGGAAATGGGTTGGTGGATGCGTCCCGTGCGGCGCGCGTGGGCGTGGGCCGCATTAAACCGCCACGCGCACGCCTTGGGGCGCGCGGGCTCGCATCCGTACAATGTGCTGCAGCGCATCATCGCTGGAAGCCGCCGAGAATGATGAGGAGCGAGGGCTGATCTGGTTCGCTGGGAATATTTATGAAATTATTTATCAAAATAATTTATGAAATTATTTTTTCAATTCAATTTTAAGATTTTTTGGAATTTAGATTTTATTAAAGAGAATATTTGCTTTTTGCCAATAACTAATAAAATCTCTATTTTAAATTTTTTTATCATTTCTACCATAATTTAAAAATATTTATAATAGTCAAAAAAAAAATTAGTTTATTTAATTATAAAATTATAATTATTTTTATTATAAATGCTGCACTCAACTTTTGTTAATTAATATGCCATTGATTACTAATATTTCTGTTTAGTGGTGATCGGCATTGCTCTTCGTGCCACAGTAAATTTTTGAGTACATGGGGCGATTTTGTTATGGACTGTACTTTTCATTTTAATTGTATATTTTGACATAATATGGTATGTAATATATTAGTTGATATTCTTGACTATTATGGTGTGTGATAGTATTTGTATTTTATTTTACACATATTACCGATATTTTAATTTATAATTAGTCTGAGAGCACTAAACTCTGCTTGAACGTCACATCACAAGCATTTCACCTTTAACATCTGTTACTAATGTCGCTTCAAATAGCTTTCCTTCTAGGAAAGTTGCGTGTCATGCTGGTGCTTGCAAAATAAGTAAATACTTACCTGTGTGTCAAGCTCATGATGTTGACTTTTAGCTATTTATTTTTAACGCTTCAAATAATTTTTATGAAATTTACATTTAAAAGCTTTATTTTAAATAAATATTATTCTTCATCGCAAAAATCACAATTCTCTCGCCTTAATTAAAAATTATAGCAATTTAAATTCAAACTCAAAATCCCATTATTACAGACAAGTTCCTTCTCTACTGCACGCGTTAGAAGAAATTTCACTTAATTTTATTTCATATACTTGTATAATTAATTTTATCAGAAAATTGTATTTGTTGATAATTTCTTTTGCAATAATTATATATATTATCATATTTATTAAATATTATATATTTTATACAACTTATAAAAAGTTCAATTATAGATTATAATTTATACATTCTGTTTACCCTTGTCTTATTATTTCACTCAAATTTAATTCTTANGTTTATATTAAAAATTATATTAAATATAAAATAAAGTGACTATTAAATATTTAAATTTATGTAATATGAAATATAAAATAATTTTTAATTTTTTTTTTAAATAAATTTAAAATTTTGACTATCACTAAAATAAACTATGTTTTCAAGCATGTTGCTAAACAGAGGCTTGTATTAACTATTGTAAAAAACAGATCCTAGCTTTTGATTTAAATGAAATAAAAACTTTTATCATTCAAAATAGAAATGATATTTAGATATTTAAAATGAATTATTAGCGATTTAAAAGCTAATGAAAGGTAACGTAAATGATTCTAAATAACGTTAATTTACTTCATTGTAAGAGCCGAAGTATCATACATTGAAGGCCAAACAGAATGTATAAACAAAATATTCTATTTAAAAAAAAAATACTTACAAGTAATGATCAAAACACGTGAGATATAATTTATAATTAAAGTTTTTTATAAATTTTATAAGTTTTAAAAATTTGATGAAAAATGTATAATATTTACTGAACATAATATAGTATATTAAATTCTCCTTTTTTTTTATATCTAAAACTAACTTAAAACTCGAGCTCAAATTAGCTCACACGTTGGGACAAATCTTAAAACTCAAATCAAATTAGAGAGTAATCTACTATACGATTCATGATTAAATCGATTGAACGAGTCATCAAACTGATCAAACAAAATAATCATATTTATAGTTTACAGTTCAAAAGAATAATATGATAATCAAAGAAGAATATCAAATATTCACAACAAAAATTTATCCCTTCAAGAATATTATAGACATAGATTGACCACCAAGGTTTTAAAAATCGGACCGAACAGGCCGGTTCAACCGGTCGAACCGTGAACCGGTCAGCCAACCGGTTCGATTTAATTTTATAACCGGATCCGCTTAAAACCGATCAGAACCAGTCTAAACCGCGGTTCAACCAGTCAACCAGTGAACCAGTACGATTGGACCGGTTGAGTTTAAAAATTAAAAAAAAAAAACTTTCCTAAACTCTGGGTCCCTAACTCGGCCTCCGTTCTGCGGCCTCTACTCGCCTGACAGTCACGAACCGTGATTTCTCTTACCTCGCACTCTCCTCTCCAGCCTATATCTTTTCGAAATGATTTAATATTTTAGTATTTTAGTGATATAAAATGATGAAATGATTTAATATTTTAATATTGATAAAGCATATATTTGTTCAGATCTTTTAATGATGTACTAAATATTATACTCAATTTGTGATTTGCGAATATTTTATTGGGTTATTGTTATTTCGATTTGCTTGAAATTTTTTTTTGGGTTATTGACATAAGATATTATTTGTTAAATTTAATTAATAAATATTTATTTTGTGTTTAATTATTGTGTTGATGTGTGAATAATATATATCTTAACTATATTTATATTATATTTTATTAATTTTTTTAATTTTTATTTCATCCCGATTCGACCCCGGTTCGACTATTGAACCTTGAACTTTTCAGTTTACCGGTTCTGAAGTCGGTCTGATTATCAAAATCTTGTTGACCACTATAGTTTGAGCTAACTTGAGCTGATCCACAATCGAACCAATCAAACCGATCAAACCGAATTGCCAGGGAACACAACTTTTACGACACGACATACGATTCAAAGCTTCACTGAAAAATCATATGGTTAAACTCTTAACGATTCTATTGCCCTTTTCATTCACTTTTCTGCATCTGTCAGAGAGCTTGAGAACTCCCCTTCAAAACTTTAGGCAAAGTAGGCAGCATGCTAATCATGATAAATTTATCATTCCATCGAAAACTTATAAACGATTTGAATCGCAGTCAATTTCAAATTTATATAGAAAAGAAAATCTACGTATAAGTTGAGCTCGAGTTACTTATACTCGAGTTAGCTCGAATCGAGTCACGATACCAAACCCACTTCAGAGGCATCTCACCATCATTAACTTAGAGGCCACAGATATTAATCATGATGCTGCAGCTTGTGGAAGATATCAACTGATGCTTCTATATTATAATACTATCTGACTGTGGGACTCACGTACTGTGCCATGTTTAAGTTATTTTTTCATTTTTTTGTAAATTTTTTTATTTGATTTACATACATTTACAAAATCAGAAGAAGTAAAAACAAAGTAAAAAAAATCATAAAAAAAAAAAAAAAAAACTTTGTGTATGAATATTTTTGATTTTGTATGAAATTTTTTACTTTGTAATTTTTTTTTACTATGTACATGTACGTAAACCAAGCAAAAAATATTATACAATAGAAAATCTATAAAAAGAGAAAAAAAATGATGCGAAACGGTAAGAAAACGACGTGAAATGACATTTTTTCGCTGTTGTGGGTATGACACTGTAACATCCCGTGATCCTGCAAAGGTATTGTCCGCTTTGGTTTTAGAAAAACTGCGTGCTTGAGTATTTCCCAGGAAGTCACTCATCTCAGTGCTACTCCAATCCAAATACGCTTAACTATGAAGTTTTTCATCATTAGCCTCACGGTTTTGCCCCAAAAAGTGTCTCTACTATTTGAGATCATGTTATCTACTTATACAGCTCAGGATCTCCCTTACTTTCAGATGTGGGTCGATTCATTCTTGTGCCCTTCTCACCACTCGTTATTCGGCCTGGAAGCATGTCAGGAGCTGCACTTTGACTTAGTGATTCTTTACTCTTAAGTCATCACTCGACGATCATTCCCCGCCCTCTTCGACCACGGGTGTCACAAGCCCACCAGCTTCCGCTTGGTTAGTTCTCGAACCATATCGTACTGCGGAAGCCGACTCTGATACTATATTGTAACATCCCGTGATCCCACTGTAGAGGTATTGTCCGCTTTGGCTTTAGAAGGCGTTTGGTTCGTTATTATCTTAGTGTTATGTTATGTAATCTGGATGTCATGACATCTAGATGTCATCTTTTAACTAATAATTTTATAATCCAATAGAAGATTATTTATAAATGTCATTTAACTTCTATTGTAGCAATGTACTTTTCCTCTCTTGTAGATAGACCACGAACTTCTACAGTTTGGATTGTCATAAGATTGCTCCTTCTTCGAACCTAATGAGATAACCTGAGGTAGGCTTCCCACGAGGCACGAGTCCAATTTCCCAGCAATATCTACATCCACATAGCCAATTAACTATGACATTTCTTTTTTGAAACTATGATAACAACGGTTTACTGATTCTTATCTGGATTCGAGAGAAATCCTTTGAATACTCCTATAGCATGAGACATGTTTGGCCTTGTGCATACAACAAGCATCCATAGTCGAGTCCAAAATCTTTTACATCTCCAATATTTTTAGTTGGGGTCTGGCAAACTGCTTCACTGGCAATCCAATGTCTGCACCACAAGTGTTTGTAACAGGCTTTGCCTTACTCATGCTCAATATCTACAACACTTTCTCAACAAAGAGCTATCCTGCAGCAGTCATAGTTCATTTACCTTGAGGTCCCTCTTGATCTTCATCCCCAAATATACTAGGCAAGATGAATACGTTCATGCCGAAAACCTTGCTAACCTTTACCTAAATCTTTCCTATTTTCAACATCTATGCCAATCACTAGCATGTCATTAACAAAGAGTAGAAAGGTTATGAATGTATCACCACCAAACATCTTCACATATATATTTCTTTGGTACTTATGTTCGATAATAAATACCTCAAAGTGATTATACCATTGTCATGGAGCTTGTGTCAGACCATACAGACTCTTTTTCATATGGCATACTAAGCATTTCAAGGATATCATGCTCCCTTCCAATGGTATGCTCGATAATCAACTACTTAAACAATGTCATCATCACCTCTGCCCAGAAAGTCTTCAGAAACTTTTGGCATGAGACAATAATCACTTGATCCTCTCTACTATGGTCTTGTAGATCCTTTCTAAAATGCCATTTCGTGAAAATGACTTTGGTACTGTCCCCGCATGTCAAATGTTATTTCTAAAACAATATTGAGTAAAGGGTCCTAAATACTCTCCCCACATTATCAAAAAGGATACATTGCTTTTCTAACTCTCATTCGTCCATCAGATAGAACTTTTAAAACTTCTCAAATACTTGATTTTTCATTTTCATTGATACACCATACACTTATTCATTGAAATATCCTAAGTAATGGTGACAAAATACTATGCTCCTTTGAGAGATCGATGTCCTAATTCAAAAGCACCCAGGTGAACCTTCTCCAATGTCTTGTTCCTTTGATTGCATGGTAGCTTCACAAATGATTCTATGGAATGTTTCCCTGCAAGACAATAACACTTCTTTAGAGTACCTTTCAAATTCCACAACTTCTATTTTTTAAGGATCTCCAGGCTTCTCTCACTCATGTGGCCCATTATCTTGTGCCATGATTCTTTCAAGGTTTCATCTCTGGCAACACTCACCAAAAGCTTTCACATCCTCACCTTCAGTCGATATAATTTGGCTCCTCTAGCTACACTGAATGATCCTTTAGCTAGCTTCTACTATCCTCTCTGCCAATGTAGTGTACATACATTTCTTCATCAAGCTTTCCCACAAAGATCAAGGTAAGGCGAATGTTCAAGATGCCTCACATCTTTGAGCTTCAACTTACACCCTAGACTAGTGTCAAGTTCGATGTCTGCAATGTGATATAGGTGGAACGAAGGGACTTATATGTTCTAACACGATCATCTCTAATACCAAACGGATGTAGCGTGATAGATGTTAAAGCGATACACAACAAAAAAGAGATCGTGCCTAGGTAACTATGTAGTGAAGATTTTATAACACTAAATAGACCTACTCTTACAATGCATCATGGAAATACTCTTAACTCCACGAATGTGAAATGATATTTATATGCATTAAACTTCAAGTCATATTTATTTAGAAATGTTCAGATTTTAGAAAATTCAAATGAGTACAACTTACAGACATGAACGTGAAGATACAGTGTTATGCTATGATGAGGAGAGAATTTAATCATACCAATTTTATATTCACATATAATTTCATGTAATTTTCATAGAGATAAGCAACGCTTAAAATAAATCCAGGAAACCCATACAATTAAGCTAGGAAGCTATCAAGTTCTTAGGGTGAAAACTATCCTGCAACTTAAACTTGAATACTTAAACATAAGGAAAATGTTATGATCTTTTAATGTAAGTATAGTACGGAATCATCAACCAGAGATTTAGTTTCAAATCAGATTAGACTTTCGGTGAGATACCAAATATCATTTAGAATCAGTTCACCAAATGTAAGAAGAAACAGATAGAATCTACGCACGTGAACTAAAATAGTGAAACAACAGTAACATGAAATTCAGAAACAGTGATATGAACTTCTAAGCTAAGCTCAACTAATAGCAACAGAGTCCAACTCAACTAGGAACGAACAATCAGAAGACAGGAATAATATCCAAATCACTGAGAACAAACTGAATGAAACCAGAAAACCAAAAGAGAACCTCAAGCCTCAAGACGGTGCCGCAGCCTCTTTGCAACTCCAGACCGAATCGACACCAGCTGCGTCGAATCCGATCCAAGCCGCAGCCCCCCTGCTGTGCAGGCGCCGAATTCAAAGCCACTTGCCCGGAATCACTCAAACGGGAAAAAGATATCTTCTTTCCTCAGCTTTATCTCGTGCAAATCCTGTTGGCTTTTCTTCTATTTTTTTTGTTGCAATAGGCTGCTGCCTTATCTGAATTTTCAGCAA
>JAEMOT010004236.1:255054-324377 GCA_019297695.1 Apostasia ramifera | reverse complement strand
CAAGACTAAAGTCAAATTGCATATATGCTCTTCAAATACAATAAAAACTAATTGAATACTCACGTAATTGCTTGTGTTCAATTAAAATAACTTATTATGCAATGAATCGTACTCCAAATGTTTGTACTCTACTTATATTCAACGTAATTTAATGAATAGCTGCAAAAATATCACTATTCAACTTAAATTTTTTGATACGTCATAAATTAGACCCTAAAAGAGCCTATTCTCTTAAAATTGATCGATATACTGATAAATAGATTTGTAATTTTAGGTATTATATTAAAACACAGTCAAATGTCCCTAATAGATTGCCAAATATTAATTTTCGATTGAAATTCATCAAAATAGCCAACATTAGGTTTGTAATCAGAGTATTATATTGAAAAATCTTCGTATAGACAAGATCAAAGTCAAATTGCAAATATTCTCTGCGAATATAATAAAAACTAATTGAACACTCTCACAATTACTTGTATTCAGTTAAAATAATATATTATGCAATGAATCGTACTCTAAGTGCTTGTACTCCACTTGAATTCAATGTAATTCAATGAATAGCTGCAAAAGCAGTACTATTCAACTAAAATTTATTGATATGTGTCTGCGAGCACCATCTAAACATATCTGATACTGCCTCTCCTATAACACAGAAGAAGAGGGTGATGGCAGGGGAGAGGCAGGACGCTATCAAATAAGAAGTCAATAAACTACTCGGAGCAGATCAGGGAAGTTCAATACCCCCAATTGCTCACCAATGTCGTCATGGTGAAAAAGGCCAACGGGAAGTGGAGGATGTGCGTAGACTTCCGCACATTGAATCATGCCTGCCCCAAAAGCTCTTATCCTCTCCCACATATCGATACGATGGTGGATCGTAATTTTGAATACGAGGTTATGAGTTTCCTGAATGCTTTCTCTGGGTACCATCAAATCCGGATGGCTAAAGAAGACAAAAAAAAACTGCCTTCATCACTGACTTTGGCACATACTGTTACAACGTCATGCCCTTTGGTTTAAAAAATGCCAGCGCTACTTACCAGCGCATGATTGATGCTGTCTTTAGGGGCTAAAGGGGGAGGAATCTTGTAGCATATGTCAACGACATCCTAGTCAAAAGCAAAATCTTGGAGGGACACCTTGGCGACCTCAAGGAGACACTTGATACCCTCCGAAGGTTTAACCTCAAACTTAATCATGCCAAGTGCACCTTCGGCGCAATCTCAGGAAAGGTTTTGGGCTATCTAGTCTCAGCCAAAGGAATAGAGGCCAATCCAGATAAAATCTCAGCGATCGCATGCCCTCTCCTAAAACGACGAAAGAGATTCAAAAACTGGCAGGACGGATCAACAGCCTGGGCAGATTCATCTCAAAAGCCGGGGATCGATGTTCACCATTCTTTCGATGCCTGCGCAATAACAAGAAGGGTTAGTGGACCAATGAATGCGAAGTCGCTTTTACAGAGCTGAAGAAGTATCTTACCTCGGCCCCAATATTAGTGGCACCGAAGGAAGGGGCGGTCCTGTCTTTATACTTGGGTGTATCTGACACCGCAGTCTCAGCGGTCCTTGTGGACAACGATAAGGGGGTACAACATCCAATCTTTTATATCAGTCACATACTCCTAAACGCTGAAAGTCGATACCCGACGCTGGAAAAGCTTGCTCTGGCTCTCTTGATGATGGTGACAAAGCTACGCCGATATTTCCAGTCCCATGCTATCCAGGTTGTCACTGATCAACCGCTCCTGAAGATACTACACACTCCTGAGGTCTCGAGAATGCTGCTCAAATGGTCCATTGAGCTGGGCGAGTATGACATCAAGTATGTCCCATGAACAGCCATCAAGGCTCAGGCGTTAGCAGATTTCATCGCCGAGCTTTCTACTTCAGAGCCACCGCTTGCCAGACATCAGACCAAGCTCTGGTCCCTTTATGTCGATGGTGCATCTGGATCGCAGTCCTAGGGGGCTGGGATTCTCCTAACCAGCCCAATGGGAGTCACCTTACATTAGGCTGTGACACTTCAATTCAAGGCTACAAACAATCAAGTGGAGTATGAAGCTCTCATTATAGGACTAAACTTCATGCTCAGCATGGCCGTGAAATATATACAAGTATTCAGTGACTCCCAATTGGTCATCAACCAGGTGAATCGAGCATTCGAAACAAAGGATGAGGTTCTGAAAAAAAATCTGCAATAAGCTCAGTCCTTAATCTCTCAGTTTGAAGAGTTCTCCCTAGTGCATATCCCTAGAGAAGAGATTCAAGTGGCAGATCGGCTCACGAAGGTGGGGCTCCCCGACCTCCGTCGAACTCAAATATTCGAAAGGCCCAGTTTCGAGTGCACCGCCTTGCTGGATGGACATGATCCGTGATTACCTGAAAGAAGGGACGCAACACGATAACAGGCAAGAAGCGAAGAAACTGAAGCTTGATTGCGCCAAATACGTTCTTATCAATGAAGAGCTCTACAGAAGGTCTTATGCCAAGCCCCTCACCAAGTGCTTGAGGCCTGAGGAAGCCCATGAAGTCATGAAGGCTGTTCACAAAGGGGAGTGCGGAACTCATGCTCATGGCCAAAGTTTGGTTATGCGAATCCTACGCTAGGGATTTTTCTGACCAAATATCCACAATGATGCTCAAGCGTTCGTAGAGAAATGCTCTCAATGCCAGTACTATGCTAACATGCACAGGCAGCCCGCCGACTATCTCAAACCCATCAATTCATCTTAGCCCTTCGTTGTTTGGGGGCTGGACTTCCTAAGCCCAATGCCTACGGCCATAAGGAACTATAAATGGATTTTTGTCGCTGTCGACTACTTCACAAAGTGGATTGAAGCTAAGCCACTTACTTAGCCTACCGCCCAGAGCGTCGAGAACTTCTTGTGGGCCAACATTGTCTACAAATATGGCATACCCATGGTGATTATTATAGACAATGGTACCTTGTTTGCTAATCAGCGGGTCCATGACTTCTGTGGCAAATATCAAATTAACCTCAAGTATGCATCTGTCTGGCATCCTCACACCAATGGGCAGGTAGAAGCCGCTAACAAAAACATCCTGAATATCTTGAAGAAATGTCACGACGGTGCCAAAATCTGTTAGCCAGAAGAACTCCAGGCGCTCTCTGAGCTTACAATACAGCTCCTTCCGAGGTCGCTCAGGAGTCTCCTTTCTCCTTTTCATTCGGGATGGACGCAGTCATACCAGTTAAGCTAGAACACTCCTCCCCCAAAGTAGAAATCGTAGCCAACTTCAATCTCGAAGATCTGCAAACTTGGATGGATGAAAATGATAATTCACGATGAGTTGATCTGAACCTCTTAGAGCAGAAGAGAGAGTTGGCTGCACTCAAGCGCCTGGAGCACAAGCGCCGGGTTGAAAGATACTTCAACCGCAAAGTTAACCCCAGGAATTTCATTCATGGCCATCTAGTGCTCAAATAGCGGCTTCTTGCTGGCAGCAACTTGGAGTTCCCAAACTTGAGCCCAACTGGGAAGGTCCTTACATCGTGCGCCAGGTTGCTGCACCCGAACACATATTATCTCCTTAAGTATAAACATCGGACACGATGTTTCAGACGCTCCAAGTCCTTTTGGCATTGGATCAAATAATTTCTCCTAGACGAGATTTCTCCTATTATCATTGCTTCCTCCTTATACGGATTTATGAAGTTTCAAAGTCCAAACTGGGTGCTCTATGTGATTCAAAGTCCTTTATTATTAACTTGTTATAAGGAGTTTTCTCATAGAGTTGCAATCGAAATACCTCAAACTTCATGCAAAAGTACCTGTTCATTTCATACAAATAAGAATAAACAGGTATGAAAAATAAAACAAGCTTTTTCATTTCTGCATTTTCAAATTACAAGAGTTGAGATTACAATTCACTCATCTTACAAGAAAAGTGAGTTAGTCTTCACTGATCCCATCCAAAAGATCGAACATCTGATGGATGAGGTCATCAGTTAAGTCAAAACCCTCCTCTCGGTAAATAGGATTAGCGGTCAGGCAAGGAAAGGGATCCACTTCTCTAAGATCAGAGGAAGTAATCTTGCTCCCTTGGATCAAAGTAGAAGCCAATCCTTCCCATGACTGCTTTATTCCATCTAATCTCTCCTTTCTGCAGGACAAACTCATCGTATAGGCCTTCACAGCCACTGCAGACTTCTCTGCAACAATGGCTTCCTAGTCTCTGGTGACTTTGCCTAGCCTCTCTCGCAGGGCCATATTATCTGCCTTCAACGCGCCCATCGCAGACTTGTAAACTGCAAACTCCTCTTGCGGTTTGGCCTTCTCCTCCTGCGAGGCATCAAACTCAGAAGACTTCGTGGCAAGCTGGACTTTCAAGGCCTTAATTTCTTCATCCCGTTGATGAAGCTGACGTCCTTGTTCCAGCACTTGCTCCTCCATCCTCAGGGCCCTGTTCAAAGCCACTGGCAGGCGAGCAAGCATCTGCAAATGGAAACGGAGTTAGCTCACACAGGCAATCGGGGGAGAAGGTTTGAGAGAGAATCCTTATCGTGGCCATCCTATTGGCAAAACCTGAGTAAAGATCTGGTGTGGAGGTCTTCTCCAACTTCTCCTCCAGGTCCTTTGACACCAGACCGCTTCCCAGGGCCAGACCTACCTCTACTCGGTAGACGCAGCTCTTATTTGCGGTTGGCAGGGTGATGACTGCAATCTTCTGTCGTCCCCTTTAGTTCTCATCGCCATTCTTGTACCTTCATCTCCGAAGATCCCGACGAAGTTAGTGCTGTAGGGGGGCTCTATGCTTTGCTGGCAGTTATGTTCTCCCTCGGTAGCAAGGCCTTCCTCCTCCACACTTTTCCCCTTCTTAGATGGGGACTCTGGGCTCGTGCTCTCGGAGGGACCCCTTTTCTTCTTAGGAGCCTCCCTAAGAATTAAGTCCAGACAAGGGCTCCCTACATTCTCCTTTTTTTGGCCTCCTTCGGTCTTATTCCCTTCCTCCTTTTCCCCTATGACAATCCCTTTGTTGCCCTTGGGGATTGACTGGGGATTGGCAGCCATCACGGGCTCTTTTCCCTTTCCCGTGTACTCCAACTCAGCCAAGGTCTTCCTGTCGTTTGCGGCGTCCTTAGGAGAGGACACCACATCAACGGCGGTTCCGCCGCAGATCAGCTCTGGAACCTCTATCACCTCTTCCTCCTCCACCTCAGTAACCTCTTTACTGAGCTGGATGGCAGGAGGCTGCCCCCTCCTGGCCCTCTTCATCAAAACTGTGCCATAAGGTGGGGCAAATTCCTTGAAGATAACATATCCCAATGCCTTGGCGTACAGAGATATATCATTCTTCACAAGCCTGAGGAAGTCCTTCAAGGGCCAGCTTTGCCCCCTTCAACATCTCCAAATTTTTCTGGATGGACGTCCCAGCCATCCACTTAGCATCGCCGACGAACTCAGGAGGGCAGACTCCGGGCTTCAGGGGGATCCCCAAATCCTCTCCTACAAAGAAGTAATATTCCCTCCAGTCTAAGTGGGAACTACTTGCCCCTGAGAACATCGCCTTCCTAGTCCTTGACCGCAGGGCCAAGCATCCCCCATATCCAGGCACCGCCATCCAGCTGAACAGACTCTTGAACAGCGTCAGGCTCCATGGTATCTCCCAGGTCTGCAATAGCTTCAGGAAGGAGTACATGTAAGCAACGATATTTGGGGAAAGTTGAGCCGGTACAATCTGGTACGAGTTCAAGACATCCTTGAACTCTGATTGCGGCAGCAGCATCAAGCCATATTCCACCTACGCCCGGTATACACATACTGCTCCATCAGGGGGACTGTTTGGTCAGAAATCGGCGATAGGGGGGATGACCATTAGGTTGGGGTTTCCTCTAAACCCCCTGGTCGTGTTGAGCACCTCGTGCTCCATCAGGAGACTCTCCTGATAACTGGTATCCTTCTGGAATTGATCGGCTAGTTCAGCCCACTCGACCTCTCCTCCTCCCATTGCTCGACTTTACGATGGACAGAGTGAGGGCTTCTTTTTCTCTTAGGGTTAGAAGGCTGGCAAATGCTTAAGTTTCTCCTTGAGAAAGGCTTTATGGGAAACAGCTGTAACCTTAAGTCTTCTGGCCGTCTGATCTTTTTGATCGGCGCACGGACGTAATCAAACTGTCTGTATTTTCTGACAAGTTTAGAATTCGAAGCGGCGCACGATTATCGAAACACTGCTTTCCCATTTCGCTATACGTCCTGCACGATAGTTCATAATCGTGCGCAATATTTTGAAACGGCGTGCTTTTCTTTGTCCTTTTTACTATTATTGTCTGACGTTTTACAATCATCCACGAGGATAGTAACTTTCCTTTTAACTTAGAATTTATCATTGGTTTTATACTTCCATACACTTATGAATTTTTGTTCTTTCTCTTTTTCAATCTCGTGGTACTTATATCAAACACGAAAGAAAAGACAAACACAAATAGAATTCATCCTGAATAAGTTTTTTAAAAAGAAAAGTGGAGAATACACTTCATTAATGATAAAACTTGTTACAGATTTCATTTTCTCTGTTCTCTTATTTGTTTCTCTTATGAGTACAGGAAAAATAAAGAAAATGCAATGCTTCAGAACTTAGACACCTAGTATAATAGTATTGACCTCAAACATGAGGGAATCCCCCTCTTTGAAATCAATCTATTACACTCCTGACAACAACAAGCAAATCGCCCGGGAGCTACCAGAACTCCTCTCCTCAACAATCGTTCCTTCAAATGTAATGCTAATGATAAGGCTGAGGAGTCAGATCATCGCTCTTCTCTGGGAGAAGCTTGCTGCTGGACTTCGGGGGGAGCACTCTGGCCTAGCCATCTGGCCTCGAGGGGAGTAATTTGGCCCTCTTCAGGACTCCAGCGTAAAGGAGATAGATGATATCCCTAGCCAATGTAGGACCTAGCTGGAGGAACCTCCTCTGGACTGTGGCTTCCGGTGTCAAAGAACCTGTCTGGAGGACCGCAGAAGAGAAGAACAACAGGACTTCTGATATTCTCTTGATCTAAGATACTTACATCAACCAATGTCTGCAGGAGAACATCAAAAGCTGCCTGATTCTTCACGTGGTGACCCACCGGTGAGGCGCTGATGATGTTCACTACCCTCCTTACCACTTTTTCCAGATCTTCCATACGTCGTCCCCGCCATCCAGAGCTGTTCTCCACCAAAGCCTGCAGGGAATGCACCTCAATTTAAGCAACTCCTCCCGGCGACGAGTTTCAGAGGCCGCTTCCTTTGCCCCGACGATACCTCCCTGGCCTTCACAACTTCATCCCTTAACCAATCCCTCTCCTCTTTCAAAGCCTCCTTTTCATCATATAACTCTTTTATCCTTTTCTGGAGGTCTTTGATGTGGGCAGAATGGGCCTGACTCACTTCTAAGAGGTTGAGACGAAATTCCCCTCTTACAGCCTCATTCTTGCCCACTCCGTGTTGCTCAGAGCTAGGAAAGCTAACTTATCTTCCAGCCTGTACAACTTCCCTAGCTCCCCCTTGTGATCACCTTGAGAACGCTTTATAACTTGCAATAAAGCACTCTCCAGCTCCTCTATTCTTTGAAGGTGGTAAGCCTCCCCTTATCATTCATGAATGAGGATAAATTTACAACTTTGGAAGAGTCTTTTCCCCCCAAGGTTACATTGATGACCCCTTCCTGTGGTACAACTGGTTGAGATTTCCTGGGATTCAATTGATCAACGACGAGCTGTGCGGTGATCTGGAAGCACCAGGTAGTCTGCCTGACATCTCCTCTGATGGTGACAACGCCGCTGGAGGTAGGGAAATTCACGCAGAGGTAAGGCGTAGAAATCACCATCTCAAAGGAATTGAGTGTTGTCCTTCCAAGGATGGCGTTGTAGCCTGATTTAGCTTTGATGACGGTGAAGTTCACCATGTTCATAGCGTAGCCATTGTCATCGCTGAAGGAGACGGGCAAGGCAACAAATCCCAGAGGTTGAACCCTCTCTCCGGAGAAACCGAGTAAGGTGGTTCCTGCGCGGAGGAGGTTTACCTCCTTGAGTCCTATCTAGAGAAAAGCAGTTTTGAACAGGATGTCGGCTGAGCTCCCAGAGTCAAGGAGTACCCGCCGAACATCAAAATCGGCGATACGGGTAGTGACCACGATTGGGTCATTGTAGAGGTTGCCCTGCTGGGGGAGATCTTCTTGGCAGAAAGTAAGCGGGATGAAAGAAGAATGTTGCTCAGAGATACCGCCGACCTCGGCTTCTTGGCCGCGAGCAGTAGCAGGGTCAATGCTAAAGATGGCATTGATCTTCTTAGTGGCAGGAGGATAGGGGCGCGTCGGCTGGCTAGGTTCTGGATGGGAAGTTCTAGCCGACGCACCGGTGACTTCGGGAGCTTTCCCCTTTTGAGCGGCGTTAAATGTCGACGCCATTTGCATGAACTCCTTGAGCTTGCCCTGATCAACCAGTTTATCGAGCAGAGCTCTGAGGGCCCAACACTTGTGGTGCCTATGTCCGTAGTTCCCGTGGAACTGACAGTAATTGTCGGGATCCACTACAGCTGGGGGTGTCGGCTTGGGTCCGGCAAGTCGAACCCAACCTTGCTTAACGGGTGCTGCGTAGACTTCAGGAAGCGGTCATGAAAAGAAGTGCTTCTGCTGCTGAATATGCCTCGGTCGTTCCTCATCCCTTCCACGACCTTTGGTCACAGGCATCGTCGTGGACGGGGGTGTATCAACCCGATGTTTCCTCTTTTTCTCCTGCTTGGCTCCAGAAACATCGGGCGGAGAGGATTCAGCATCCTCGAGGAGCATGAATTGGCTGGCCCTAGCCACCAGTTCAGGGTAACTTCGAGGTTTGGCCAGCTGCAGAGATTTGGACAAATCTCCGACTTTGAGTCCCCTCCGGAAGTTGTGCATCGCCACGGCAGGGTCGACATCTTCAGCCTCTACCGCTGCGGCGAAGAAGCGATTGGTGTAATCCCTCAGACTTTCCCTCTCGCTTTGCTTAATGTTGGCGAGCACCATATCAGAGACGACTATTCGGGTCCGACCGATAAAACGGGCGGTCAGCTCCCATTTCAGATGTTCATAGGAGGAGATGTGACCCCTGAGCAGCTTGATGAACTAGCTGAATGTCGCCCCTTTCAAAGTGTTGGCTAGGAGGTGGCACTTAGTAGCTTCGTCCGGCTAGCGGTAACGGACTGCGACCTCGAACCCCTGAATATACTCGCGGGGATTAGTCGCACCCTTGTAAGCTTCAAGCCGGGGCGGCCTGAAGATTTCTAAGACCGGGGCCAGCCAGATGGTATCGGCAAAAGGAGCATTGCCGTCCATCGGGCCAAAAAAGGGATCGGGCCCATAATGGAGGGCCTGAACGCCTTGAAAGAGAAGGTCTCTCTCGGTGAGGAAAGGGGGGAAAGCAGGTTGTGGTATAGGACATGGTAGAAGAGGATTCTGGTGAACCTCCTGAAGGCGAAGGGGACGTCTGGGCGGCTGGGAAGAGCCGGATGTCAGAATGGAAGGCGCAGCAACGGGAGGCAAGGGATCAAGAGCCCCTACTACTATAAGGGGTGGTACAGGAATCGCCGCTACCGACGGAAGAGGCGTAGGAGTTGCCGCAACCGGCGGAGCAGGGGCTATCGCGGCCGGCGCAGCAGGGGCCACCGCAACCGACGGAGCAGGGGTTGTCGCAACTGACGGGGCAGGAAGGACTGCTGCGCAGACTGGCTGAGTCTGCCTGAGAATAACAGCCAGTTAGGTTGTGAGGCCAGTGACTAGATTTGTGAGGTTCACCAGCATCCCCTGAAGTTCCGAGACGCGGATACCTCTAGAGGAGGAAGCAGATCCGGCGTGACGCCGAGACGTTGAAGTAGACATTTCATCACCTGGCGCTCGAACAGAAGGTTCGCCCGCATGCGCATTACGAGTAACAGAGTTGGTTCTGCGCGTCCTGGCCACCATTTTTCAGAGTCTCAATGAAAGCACTAGAAAGATGTTGACGTAGGATGTAGGGGATCCCAAGAAACACCAAAAAAGAGAGAGTCCTGAAGAACGGCAGCGCGTAGAGAGCTAAGTCTGACAGCTAAGGCTTAAGAGAGAGATAGATAGAGAGAGAGAGAGAGAGAGAGAGAGAAAGAGAGAGTTTGGGGCATCCAGGATAACACTCAGTAATTTAAGGTGGTTCAGGAAGAATATCTCCTACATCCACTGGGCGCTAGTGAGAGAGTTTTCACTATAAATCAAAAGGGTGGTCGGAAGACCAGTACAAAGAGCTTACAAGAGGAAGTGAGAGAGTACGAGAGAGAAAGAGAGCCTTTCTTGTTCTCAAGCTTCTGTTCTTCCCGGGATGAGTCCTCTGTTCTTCCTGTGTGTCCCCCCTCCTGCCTGGATCCCCTTCCTGCCTAGATCCCCCCTGCCTGAATTCCTCCTGCTTGAAGACTATTCAAGGGTATTTGTAAGCGATGGACTGTAAAGTTTTGTCCTGGTTTTCCAGAGAAATGAATGTGAACAAGCTCTGTGCTCGCGCCGCTTGTCGGCCGCTGGAGGGACCAAAAGCAGCAACAGGGGAGAATGATTTTTAAATATTGGTACTGCTTTCGGAGATCCGTGACAGCTGGAGCATGTGGATCCTTAATTTGCGTGTCTGAGAAAAGTGTTTTGTACGGGAAACAGCGCGGTCGGACCACACTGACTGCGACAGGTACAATAACGTAACATCGTCATCGATGTTAGCAGGGATGGTCCTGGCTCATCGTGGACGAGGCTTGATTAAACCCTCGTGGCCGAGGTTTGATCGAGGTCTAAAACCTGTGAGGACAGATAAATGAGTTAGTAAATAAATGAATGGATAAATAAAAATTGATGCCAGCTTGGTGCCACGTGTACGGTAGGGATACAGCGCTGGAGCCACGTATTAACAGTTTTAAAAAAATTATTTATTTATTTGATATTGTATTGTATTTGAATGTAAAAAAGACAGAAGACAATTTTGTGTTTTGAATTTTCTTAAAATAATTAATATATTTTATGGTTTAAAATTTTTATGTTTAATTTTAAATTAAGTTTGGTATCAATTTTGTTTTAATTTTTGCAAATAAATAAGTCAAATCATATAGTATATATTAAAAAATAAAAATACTAAATTTAAATATTAAGAGGAAAATAACTCAAATTAATTTTTTTAGTATTATGAATTAAAAACATTTGCGCTGCCCATTTCGTATTTAACTAAAAAAAATTTAAGTGTTTCTGTCTTTTTACTAATAAATTATATTTAAATACGATTATATAATTTGGAAACCCCAGAGAGAGAGAGAGAGAGCGGCGGATCTGGGATTGAGTGCTGGTACGTAATTTTCTTGAGCAGTCGCGGGTGCATCTTTCTTCATGGCCGATGCGCTCGTCGGCCCCGCGCTTTTCGTCCCTTCTCGCTCGTCGCTTCTCCCGTCGATATTGGCCTCCCGGAGCTTGAGTATTTGTGGCCGGACCGGTTTCGCCTGTCCATCCGCCTCTGCTACGTGCGCCCGGAGACGGAACCGATCGTACGGGTTCAAGGTCAGTGGAATTCGTCTTTATTTGGTGCCTAATTGTATCAGTGGATAATTGTTGGGTTTTTATGTATTTTATTTATTTTGAGAAGCTGCCACAGGGTGAAATATTCAAAATATTTGCCTCAGCAGAAACAACGGAGGGTAGGGAAGCTCATCCTCTCCATGGAATTGCATCTTTCTTAGAGTGAAATGCAAAGTGCAACCTCAAAAACAGAGCTTTTGGCATTTTGCACCCCAAAATTTAAACCATACTTTGAATTTGACACTCTACACCATCTTTTGGGTGTGCAAATTGCCAAAAGAAATATATATATGTTTTAAATTTTGAGTGCCAAAAACTCTCCGTTTGAGGGCGCACTTTGCATGTCACTCTCCTTTTTTACTGGCCTTTTTTGCAAGTACTGTGCACTGTAGAAGGATTAGCGTGCTGCTGACGAGTTTTCCTTATTGATTGCTATGATGTTGATCATCCGGGAAATTGTTGATTCTCTGTTCCAGTTTAGTAGCCTATTGATACCAAAATTAGAGTTTCATCTTAACAGCTGTTGGAAGTGAAAAATGAGTAGCAAGAAGATATTCTTCATAAAATTGTACCCACAATGAAGCCATATACTTCACAAAGCTACAACTGAGATTTTTGATGACAAATTCTTTTCAACAAATACAATGATTGACTGTTGCCAATATCTGATAAGAACATTTTCGACTTCCTCAACAAATGTTAGTTACTTGAAGTTAATGAAAGACATTAAGTCATTGTTTGGCAACTACACAAAAAGCCTTGGCTTTTTTAACCACCAACTCTCACATCAAACATGTTTATATAATAAAAAATAGCTTTAGTTCATGTCCTATATTAACTTTAACATAAAAAATTAATTTACTGTGACATCCCATACATACTTTACAATTATACAATAATCAACTTTATGTTATTTATACTAATTTAATATTACAAATTAATTTTATTTTACATTTAACACATTTAAACATACACGCAAAATTTGTCACAATTTAGCCATCTCACAAAATGAAATATTTTCCATTCAGTGAGGACTATTATCATTAAATTTTCTCGCGTATAAATATTTGGAAACTGCTCCAGAAAAAGGGATTGGGTGTTCTCTACTCTTACTATAGAGCTCCAGGCTCTATACTTTGTGATCTTGGTATCTCTTAGTGATCTCTCGAGGCTACTCATGGGCATCGTGGTTTTTCCCTGTTGGGTTTTTTGCACAAAAGTGTGTTGTTTTCTTCTTTGTTTCTTCACCAACTTCTTTCATTTTTGACTTTGAAGGATCTCTACAGCTTGATTAACTCTTGTTGAAATCCAATGTCAACAGTTTGGTGCCCCTATGCATGACCCCCGTCTATCAATTTTCTCCATGTTTAATACTCCTACTGGTCCTTCATTTTGCAATCTTAATGGAAATGATGACCATTCTATTTCTTTTGTGGTTGCTACGAGAACTCCAACCATTCCTCCACCATCACTGAAACAACGCCCATTGGAGCAGGCACAATCCTCATTTAACATGATGGCTTAGATGTTCACTACCTTCACTAGATGTTCATTAAATGTTGGCCATTCTCTAGCAAGTGCATCAACCCTCACTAGTACTGTATCTCCCTATTGTGGAACAGTTTACCATGACTCTGCATTCGCTAGGAAACCATTCGATGATGCCTCTCGTTCCTTCGATACAACCATTGGTGACTCCTCAACTAGGTGTGGCTTTTACACAACCTTCGCCATTAGCATCCCCATCGACTCCACAAATTGCACTTGCACCTCTAGTTTCCATTGTAAGTGTCAATTCTCCTTCGGAAGGAGATGCAAATTCCTATTTAACTATTTTCCATGTAGTGCAATCTTTGAGAAGAAGTGTGTTCTTGGTTGTAGTATTGAATGCACCACTTCCAGTAAATTTTAGGACTCTTAGATTGGGCTATTATGATGGGAAGTCTAATTCTGATGAGCATGTTGATCATTTTTAATCCATTCTCTACTTTTGCCCTCCAACCAAGCAAGCGTCAATTATTTATCACAACAATGAGAATACAATGCTGATTTAGTTCTAAGTTAGCCCATTGGACCATTCAAAACTTAACCAAATTTCAAAAGTTTTTTTGGTTAGGTTTCAATTGTTGAATAAACTGAAATAGTAGGCTGCACCCAAGAGGGGATGTATTGAGTATATGATGAAAATATCGTCAATTGAAAACAAAAATGACTCAAGAAATCCAAACGAAAAAAGCCAACGTGTAATAAGTAAAGCACACAATCGATTTTTAGGTTGTTCAACACTAACGTTTAGTCTATCCCCAGGGCTCCTCTATACCCAAGGATTAAATTACCCAATCTCCTTTGTAAAGGCTAGTAGAGAAACCTTAACTCCTTCGTAAAGGCTGGTGTAGAAACCGTTACATGATTATAATTCCTTCGTAGAGGCTAGTGGAGACACCGTACAACAATTGATTTTAGTTTAACTAAGATCATAAAAAAATCTACCCAAATAAGATCACCCAATGACCTTATCCCAAAAAGAAATAGAAATGCCTACAAGTTGAATCTTTATAGTAGAGAAAGCTAGATTACAAATTTACATATGAATATTGGTCTTGGCTCAGGAATCAATTAGAAAGATTGCAACTTTGCCTCTAAAACTTATCACATTGTTCTTAAAGGACTTCACTCTTTTTCTTCTTAATGTCGTCAAGTTCTTTGGAGCTTCGTCAATTGAAGTTCTGCCGTGTTGCTCTCTTTCTCAACATTTGTTTTGAATCTTTTTTGCAATTAATGCAAGTTCTTCTATGTTATCGCCGTTGCTTGACTCCTTTAGCATATTGGATACAGTTTTAAGTACATGACCCCTTTCTTTGACGCGGATTCTATTTCTTGTCTCTTTTTAATCTTTACCACATAAGCAATGAGAGATCTCATGACTAAGCCTAATGAATAGTTGTTCAAGCCTTTCGGTGATAGCTGTAACTTTTGCATCCCATTCTTTCGGCAAACTTCTGAGAATGTTTTTGACCAATTCAAAGTTAGAGAAGTTCTTTTTGAGATTTCTAAGGTTACTAACTATTTTAGTAAATCGGTTGAACATCTCGATGATTGATTCATTTTCTTTCATTTGAAAAAAGCTTATAGTCAGTAGTGAGGAGATTTTTCATAGATTCTCTTACCTCATTCGTGCCTTCAATGTGACAATGAGTTTGTCCCATAATTTTTAGCATGTATTTGGGGCACATATTATGTGATAGTCATCTAAAGTAAATGCATAGTAGAAGTAAGTGATAGCCTTAGCGTTTAGTTCTACTTGGCACACTTCATTTGGTGTCCCTTCCTCGAATGGCTTTGAGAATAGATTGTTGCCTTCTTGATGGAGGGTTTTACCCTTCCGAGATAAGATTCCAAAGATGAAAATTTAGAGACCATAGGAAACGAGACGTGCACATTTTACAAAAAATAAAAGGTATGTTTTCAAAAAGCAGAGGTCTTGTAGTTGATTACCCCTCAGATAATTTAAATTCGAAACCTGTGTGATGCCATTAGCTATCTATACGGTTATTACTCCTTATGCAGAGTCTAGCTTTGATACCAATTAAAATAGTAGGCTGCACCTAAAGAGGGGGGTGAGTTTGGTATATGATGAAAATCTTGTCGATTAAAAATAGAAATGATTCGAGAAATCTAAATGAGAAAAGCCAGTATAGTAAGTAAAGTATGTAGACGATTTTTAGGTAGTTCAATACTAACGCCTAGCCCACCTCCAGGGCTTCTTTATACCCTAGGCTTAAATTACCCAATCGCCTTCGCAAAGACTGGCGGAGAAACCTTAGCTCCTTCGCAAAAACTGGCGGAGAAATCATTACAAAATTTAGAACACCTTCTCGTACCTCCATTTTCTTGTAATAACATCCTTTATCAAATGGCAAACAAGGGTCCCCTTCTCCTTTTTTCTCAATTGTTCCTTTAGCCTCCATTTGGTCGAACAATTATTTTTCGGCTAGAGAGAAAATATACTATTATATATGTATAATATGAAATAAAGTTATGTTAATATTGAGGTTTGAATAGAATGTGAAATAAAGTTAAATGTTTTATTGAAATATATGTTGGATGTGAATAAAGTTTGTTTTTAATGTTGGAATTTTTGTAAGATGTAAAATAAAATTGACATTTTGTATTAGAGTTTGTATTGGATGTAAAACAAATAATAGAAAAATTTTGCTATTAGAGTTTGCTCTTTTAGAGGGTATATATGAAAAGATAGGATGAGAAATAAGTATATTCGCGAGGAAGTTATGGTAGTCTTAGTTAAGGATAAATTCAGTGAGAGTCAGCTTAGATTACTTGGACATATAAATCGTAGGCCATAGAATTTTCAGTGAGGAGAGTTGAGTTATTTAACTTTACCTATGTTGAAAGAGGAAGAGGAAAATCAAATAAGATATGACAAAAAATCATTAAAAACATATTTAGAGATAAATAAGGACTTGTTATTTCATAGAGCGTTATGAAAATAAAGAATTCATGTAGCCAACCTTACTTAGTGAGATAAAAGTTTGGTTGTTGTATTGTACTCTTGAACCAAACAAAGTGTCCATAGTTGCTCGGATCGCTCAGATCGACCTTGGCACTAAAGGGGCCGCTACGTGAAGAAACATAATGTTGTTATGATAAGAAATAGAAAGGTCTAAATAAGTCACGAAAGTGTGTAGAAAGCATTTCGTTCAGCATATAGAAAGATGACATTATTTTCACTATGAAAGTATGTAGAGAACATTTCATTCAAAGGAATCGAAAGAAAATGATAGGCTAAAAGTAAGTTGATAGAAGTAATAAAAAAAGATTTAAATAAATCGGGATTGACACAAGTTGTATTAATGAGGACTTACCAGTGAAAATAATTTATAGAACTATTTGTGAATAGTTTAGATAAGTCTATTGTTGTTGTTGTTGATGATGATGATACTTCATGCTCTTGGGAGGTAGAAATGTTGAATTTTGATATTGCATGCGACACCTTGCTTTCTCTTGTAGAAAAAATTTCTCTCTGTGTGTTCTTTTTCTTTCAAATTCTTATGTTTAAGAAACCTTAATATAGTTGCTTGAGTGTGTGGTTGTCTCTTAGCTTAGTGAGGAAGGGGTTTGCCTTGGTACCAAGAGGTCTCGTGTTTGATCCATCCTACCCCAACTTACAAGTGGGGTGGGAGAAATTGCAGTGTTCAATGGCTTAAAAAATTATAGTTTCTTGAGTATGTTTTTGATTGGGATGTATTTTAGGTTCATGCAGTTGTTGCTGAAAATGATGAACCCAAGTGGTGGGAGAAAAATAGTAGCCCAAATATGATTGACATACACTCTGCAAAAGAATTTCTGAATGCATTAAGCCAGGCTGGTGATAAGCTTGTTGTTGTTGAATTCTATGGCACATGGTGTGGTTCTTGTCGAGCTCTTTTCCCAAAGGTATGACCGGTTGCATGCTCTTATTTGAATTTTTTATTTTGACTTAACTGAATTGTTATAATCGTTTTTCAGCATACTTATATTGTACAAACAATGTGTGACCGTATAGGCATACAAATATACATATAAATGTCTTTTTTCCCTTATTTTGTATTGTGCATGCATGTTAAGGAGATAATTCACTTTGATAGAAAATGATGGAATACGTTCAATGTGTTTTGCCTGCTGATAATGGTTTTTTACTTCTCCTTTATTGTAATCATAAATAAGCATCTTCCTCGAGGTCTCCGATTGCTTGCAGATATATTTCTTAAGTCTGACATGCCATATTTTATGCTAGAAGACTATTACCTTTCTGCACTAGTCCTTATGCATGGTAAAATTGCTATGGTACTGTAAATGTCGTTTTGCAAGGGTTTTGGAATTGCTCTTCTATTTCTGAAATCCCTACTGGTATATTTGCTCCTTATATGTTTTTCAATTCTTTATCTACCTTTCAGCTCTGCAAAACTGCTGAAGAGCACCCTGACGTTTTTTTTCTGAAAGTTGACTTTGATGAGAATAAGCCAATGTGCAGAAGGTTGAATGTTAGAGTGCTTCCATTTTTCCATTTCTATCGTGCCGCGGATGGAAAATTAGAGTCATTTTCATGCTCATTACCGAAAGTAAGAGTTAAAAGTACAACTTTACAAGTTCCTTACATGTAGCACTATTATATAAGCTTTTATTGGGTTTTAATTGTCCTTCATTCAAATAGAATGACTAGTCATATGAACTACCAAGTAGATCTAGGATCCTGTTAGTATGATTTTGAAGATTTTCAACAAATTGTGCGGCTACTGTTTTCTTCCTATGAATCATCGATCATTATGTTGAAGCATGTATATTAATGTCATGATCTATACTTTTTTAATTAACTTAAAGTGGGTAGAGAAAATGTTAGTGTTCATGAGAATAATTGAGAATAATCTCTCAGTTGTGAGTCCATGATAAATTGTCATGTAACTAGTGTTGATATATGTGGGTGGCCTTACCATCATATAGTCTTGGATTTCTGAGTTAAATAAGTGCCGTCTCACTTGTATATTATTGGATCTTATTTTTCTCCCCCTAATAAGTGGTATAAGATTTGATGGTTCATTGTGATGAAAGTTCTTGTATGTTGGTTTCCATGATTCTGTTGGTTCTTCATTGTGAATAAGGGTTAATCACATGTTTTGATGTTTGTCACTATGCTTAAATTAGTTGCTAACTAATAATTATTTAAATTTGATGTCTGCATGCTTAAGGATTTAATGCTAATTTGGTGATCTACATGTGGTTAAAATGGAAGGAGCTTAGAGTGAAGTCAAGCTTGACATGTGAAATATTGGAGTGATTAAGGGCGGAAGAGAATGTCTAGAACATTGAAGTTATAATGAAGTTAAATATGATGACTGTTGACGTGAGAACGAGTCCTAAGAGACAGCGGTATGCAGAAGGCTAAGCTTGATAATTATGGCTTAAACGAGAGAGAAAAGCATCCGGAAAAGCACACAGAGATTTAAAGTAGTTCAGGGAGGAAATCCTTCACTATGTCTCGAGAAAGAAAGCCGTTCGGGCTTAGTACAATAATAGTAATAGAAAGGAAAAGGTCTAGTGAATCTCCCCTCTTGCTTGAAGCCTGTTCAAGGGTATTTATAGGCGGGAGGTAGTGGAGCTTTGCCCGGGCCTTCCGGAACGGGATAGTATATTCAATTGCTGAGCCCGTACTAGTGGTCTCGCTGCTGTCGGCCACCGAGGGAGATGGAAGCAATTGGTGGAGAGCTTGGCTTCTTGATCTTGGCAATTCTTCTCGGGGTCCGTGATGGCTGAATCATGTGGGCTCTTGGTTTGTGTGACTGGCAGGAGCATGAGCTATTGGAAATGATGCGGTCGTGGAATGCTAACAGCGACAGGCGCAGCTGAGAAACATCGTCACTGATGGTGTTGGAAGACAGCTCGAAATATCGTAGCCGATGCCTAGGGAGAGCTGGGATAAGTCGTTCCCGATGTTATGGGACTATTGTAGCTCAATCCTCGCTGACGATATTTGTGGAAGCCTGGATCGTCGTGGTCGAGGTTTGAGACCTGCGAGAAAACAATAGTTATAATAGAAAGTTAGGTGTTCCCCAGGTGCCACGTGTACGGCTGAGATGCAGCACTAGAACCACGTGTTAACAATGACCAATGAATTAATGATGTTAATTGTATTTTAGGTTTGTTTGTGCAAGAAAATTCTAAAGCATGCTAGCCGTCCACGTGGCAACATCGGAGACTATCCAGATCACTGTAAGGCCAAGTCAGACTAATCATGGTGGACAGACCAAATCCAGAATGGTCTATCCTCTGTGTCACCCTTTTTGGCTCCCTCAAGCCCAAGAACCCACAAAAGCACTACAGGTCATGACTGTGCTTCGTCCTAGCTTTCCCCGTAACTGTCGGTCCCAACTCGCTATTCTAGGATGGTACGACCACCACTACTCTTACTACAACCACTTTGCGACGCCTACCTAACCGAGCAAATGACAGTTTGTAGCGGTTCCACTTCAGCTTTGCTTACTATTCTTAGGCAATGGTTGCTTATACGGTACAAGACAAGGATGCTCTTTGCTCTATCAGACCAACTAGCCATCCCCAACAAGATAAGGACTCTATGTGGATTTGGATTGCCAGTTGGTTCAGCTCACGATGTGATTCAGATCTGAGGGGGTTCTCTTTCAGCCCTCCTTTGGCTATACATATTGGGATTTAGCCCATGGGAGGGGCCTTTGAACCCTTTCACTATTAGTTCCTCTCTTGTTGCGGTGTTTTGATGTCTAGCAACTAATTTAAGTTAATTTATCACTTATTTATTTAAGTATGTTAACCCTAGAAACAGTAAATTATTGTCCTTTCTGATCGAGTTGAAATATCTATTACTTTCAAGCTTGGACTTGATTGAGATATACTGAAGTATTCGGTGCTTGAAGATATCTTTTTACTTTTAATTTATGTCAGATGTCATAATCCTATATAATTCTCTTAATAATTAGCTTTTTTGTTGGTTGAGTTGGATAGACGATCATTCGAGCACCTGATTAATTTTTTCTGGCTGCACTTTCTTTGATCAATCAATTGATTGAGCACCATATGTTGATCAATCAAAGGTGGTGAATTGATGTTGCTTGATAGATTAGAAGAAAAGGGCTTGGCTTTAGGTAGTGGAGTAGGTGTAACCGATCAAAGCCCCTTTGGTGAATTAAAGATGAGGAAGGTTTTGGCTGGACCGATCTCTTGATTTGATACAGATAATAGCCGTTGGGCTCCAACGGCTGCCGCCTTGATCGATCAAAGACTGCTAGTTAGCAATTGTACTAGTCTTTGGAGTCAATTATATTTAAGGGTTTTGGCTAGTTGAGATGGCTTCTTTTTGACACTTTGGATAATTAATTGCTCCCAACCACCACACTAAGTTCTCCTAACTCTTTGGTGCTCAAAGAACATTGAAGAGGAGATTAAGCAAAGTGATTAAGGAAATTTGTGCTCAAGCGCTCATCCTTCTTTCTTCTTGCATGCAAGCTCAATTTTTGAAGGGAAGAGTTAGTTGACTCTTTTGTACCTATTTGTTAAAGTTTTCAAGATTCTCCTTGTAACATTTCGTGATCTCAATGTAGAGGTATTATCTACTTTGATTTTTGGGAATTGCGTGACTTGAGTACTTCCCAGAAGTCACCCATTCTAGTATCACTCCAGCTCAAGCATGCTTAACTACGGAGTTTTCCATCATTAGCTTCACGTTTTTTTCCTAAAAAATATTTCTACCATTTAAAATCACGTTATTTACTTATACAGCTTAGGATCTCTCTCACTTTTCGATGTGGGACAATTCATTCCTTTGCCACTCACTACTTTTTATCGGCTTTGAAGCCTGCCGGGAGTCGCATTTTGCCTCAGTGACTTCTTTCTCTTAGGACATCACCCGACGATCACTCCTCGCCCTTTTCGGCCACGGGCAGCGTCATAGGCCTAGCAGCTTTCGCTTGGTTTGTCCTCGAACCATATCATATTGCAAGAGGTTGGCTCTGATGCCATATTGTAATATCCCGTGATTTCAATGTAGGTGTATTGCTCGCTTTGGTTTTACGGAATTGCGTGACTTGAGTACTTTCTAGGAGGTCACCCATCCTAGTACTATTCCAGCCCAAGAACGCTTAACTACAGAGTTTTCCATCATTAGCCTCACAGTTTTCCCCAAAAGTCGCCTATATCATTTGAGATTATGTTATCTACTTATACAATTTAGGATTTCAATCTCTTTTCGATGTGAGTCGATTTATTCCTATGCCCCTCTTACTACTTTTTATCGGCCTAAAAACCTGTCAGGAGCCGCACTTTGTGTACATTTAAATGCACTTACATCATACATGCACTTACATCATATGCTTATAAATGCACTTACATCATACATACAATTACTAATATAGATATAGCATGTGAATCATATGCTTTATGTACATTTATTGCATGTATAATAATATATTTAGTTGATGCCTTGGCTTTTGTTCATCTTGAATTATGTAGAAATCAGCCAAAAGTTGTAGTTTAGCAACTTGATTGAATCCTAAATATTGTTTCAATTTTAAGTAGAGGCAAACATAGATCCAATTCAGCTTTGAAGCCACCCTACTAATGAAAATAATTATCTGGAATCATTAAATTGTGGGCCTATTTTGAAGAATTGAGTGCTTCACCTAAAAAGCTCATGCTTGTTACCTCTGTTAATTTGATATTGTTTAATACCGATCCTATTACACATAATTTAAGCAAAACAAGTCAGAAATTGTACTGAGCATACATATCGTGATTTCAACTTGTTTATACTTAGTTAATGAACTCATAATTTGTTATTTAGTCATATTATCAAGTCCACCTAGCATGACAATCCAAACTTTGAAGTAGACCGCGTATTCACTAGGAACTGTCTAAACCGTGGCCATTAACGAGTCGAGTTTAAGCTAGTTTGGACAAACTAGAAATCAATTCAAAATGAATCGAGTTGAGGCAACTTGAATTAAATTTCAAGTCACCTCGAAAATGATAAATCATTAATATAATTTAATGATAAAGTATTAATATATTTTAATTTAACTTGTGCATGAAATGAAATTTTTTCCCTTTTTTACCCATAAAGGGGATCGAACTCTAGACCTCACATAATGGGAATGTGTTGCTATCCACTGCACTAGCTTAACATTTAGTATTATAATAAATAAAAAATAAAATAAAATGAAATATATATATATAATATTTTGACTCATCTTGAATGCATTACGAGTGAGTTAAGTTACTTAACCTTGACTCAAATTTGACTCGAGATATATTCCGACTTTTTAATTTGACTCGAAACTTGACTTGAATTGAGCCAAAATTCGAGTTAATTCGTGTTTTGAACAATTTTAATTATAGCCCTTGTCTAAACTCTTCTCAACCTTATCTACAATCATGTTTAGTAATCTAGTTTCATGAAGTTGATGATCATGTTTAGCAAATTTGTAGCTTTTGTGAACTTCTATGAGTTTATCTTATTATTCTTCAATACTTAACATCAACCTTCATTCCTTTTCTTTCTGATTGGAATTGGTACTTGTAAATTACAAATGAATTGTGCAGTATACATAGCTGAAAATATAGAAGTAAAAAATTGTATTTTTATCCATAAAAGAATAAGTGAGATTCCTTGTACATGTGTCTGCTTCACAATATTATTGTTACATACCCAAACAAGTTTTGAAAGTTGTTACTGGTTTTAGTTAAACCCCAAACATGCCACAAAAAGGCATGACAAAGAAAAGAAAAGCCAAGAAGTGGTAGGATCTTGCTAAAACCCTCAAGCCCAATTTTGATTTCAGATAGCATTTTGTGCAAATTTTATTTAAAGAAATAATGAGATTCAATCCATTTTTATTAATCAGTTACATGTTTGGATGAACCTTGTGCAGTTCCAGAGAATAAAGGAGGCGATTGCAACACATAATACTGGTCGTTGCAGTATCGGCCCGCCTCTGGGTGTTGGAGACATCGATCTATCAGATATTGATTCTCTGCAGGAAAAGCCTGCTAAAGCCACTACTGCAACATAGACAGTCACTTGCCATTGTATACTCTTTTCACCTTGATTTTGATTTAGTCTTCCACTATTTTTCTTTTTTTGTTTATTTCTTACTTTGATTTTTATACCTAATATTGTATTTATTAAACACAATTAATGTTGTATTAGGTCATTTGAACTTTCAGATAGAACATGGATGGCTTATTTGATAATACTAGTTTTTTCAGGTTGATCCCATTATTGTTGCCTTGGATCACAATATAGGAGCCATTCCTTACTGTCTTGAGTTGAACAGATTGGGTGACTTGAATTGATCCATTTACATGCTCTAGGACTTAGATGCACTATAATTGAGTCTGACCGGTGAAGATCTTATTGAGTTCGATTTACGTTACGCACGTATATTATCTTGCATTCTTTATTGATTTCACTTGCTACATTAGCATAGATCACTGAAAGGTGAGCTAATGGCCCTGCCGCACCTCTCTCTCTCTCTTCCTCCCCCCCCTCACTCCATCCCATTTTAGATGATATTAGTTTAAGCAATGGAATCACCATGAAACTGCTAGTGGTGATGACGTGGCTTATATGATGTTGCTGCCGCTCGGATGGGGAAGATGGAGGTGGAGATCTTGGATTGAGCTTCATGGACCTTCGTGTTGCAGTCAATAGGAAGGGAATGGCCTCATTCAATGAAGAAGCCCAAATATCATTGTTGAAAACGGTGATGCTTTCGCCTAACAAAGAAAATTTTGACTATGGATTGAGAAGTGCAACTACGGAATGCTCTTCTAGGACCTTGCACCAACTGGAGATGGAAGCTTATGAAATTTTACTATGAATTTCCCATGATTTCCATAATGCTGGCAACTAGCTAGAACGATTTGGTTTGGGTGGCTCTCATCGAAAAGTTGGAGTCTTTTCTCAAGTCACAACCTAGATGGAAACAATGACCTTTTTTGTTCTTTCTTCTTGGGTGTCGGTGACAGAACTTTGAAGGCTTAACTTCCCTTATTTCATATCAACGTTGTTAGACTTAACCTTTTGACCAAGATCTCTTGATGCTCTCACAGTGGATCTTTAACTTCACTATAGTAGACTTTCCCCTTAGCAGCAGCTTCAACCACACAACGAACTTCTAATTATTGCCACTTTTATAGCTAAGGAAAGATGGCAATGGTCTCTAATGCCATACAAGTCATTGTTTATACAAGCACTCTCTGTTGGCAATGTGGTTCATGTCTGATATGGCCCCTGCTCCATAATGGTTGGTATGCAGGTCTATGTGGCACTTGTAATTCTCTGAGATTCCTTGAACTTCAAGAACCACACATTCTATTTGATGATGAAGGCTCTTCTCAATGAATGTTTAAATGTGCAAGCAGGTCTTCATGAAGTTTCACACCAATTCTCGAAGATTGCTTCTTCAAGGACTTCTTTAGATGGAGTTTGCTCTTTGGTCTGACTGTATATTGTGTGGTCAAATTGTTATGTCTACCCTCTAGTTTATGTGAAAGGGATGTGGCTGAGAACAGCTGTCAATCTGCTTGAAAATAGGTTAAGTATTAAGGCATCCTAACCGATTCATTCACCTTCAACACAATTAATATGGCCATACCTTACCATACCTTGTGGCGTGGTGTTTGGGTTCACGCTTGAGCCCTAGCAATGAAGGTTGTCCCTGAGAATCGGTTAGCTCGCCAGCAAGCCCATACTTAGGGATTATACTTAGGGAAGAGCTCTTGCTAGAGTTTCGGACGTCAGGACATCCCTTCACTCACATTCGGTTGCCTTTTACCTCTTTGGCTTGGTAGATCCCCGATACGATCTGCAACTTATCCTAACTCCTTGCCAACCAGCTGGGGATCCTTTGACAGTTACGTTTCCCTCCTTATCCCTAGCCAGAGCTTCCAATCCTACTTCTCTCCAAATCATCTTTCACCATTGTTTCATTAAACAATTTGATGCCTTCACGTAGGATTATCCTCCCCACCATGGCTAAAGAGTTCCAAAACGCTACTAGTTCACCTCCAAACTATCATTACACCCGCCCTTCTGTTCCTCCTCCAGCAAATTCGGCCTAACAATAGCTTTCCTCATTAACTGCCAACATGACTGAGTTAACGTGCTCAATGAATCAAGTCCTATAGTTGCTTAATAAGCCAACAAACCTCCACCCTACCCAGGGTTGTCAGCGTCTCCCAACCTACCACTCTCTCTAACAATTGGTAAACATATTGAGACTACATCAACTAGATAGTTCAATATGGATACTGATGAACTTTGAGACCGTTTACAGATCATGATTACACGATTGATTTTTTAAATGGAAATCATGGTCATTCAAAGCAAGCTTTTTGTATTAAGCTTATGAAATTCCAGAAATTAGTTGAAAGGACATTTTAAGAAATACAACTTGTTAAGTTCAGAATAATTTGTTATTTTCTTGAAAATTATGCCCCATTATAATGTTCTTAAATTCTATGTACTCTTGTAGCATTCCAGTGAAATTGTTAGAAGAGATTTCGATCAAATATCAATGGAATTTTAACTTGAAAGAGCATGTTAGATGATACTGCCCTATTCATTATGATCAACATTCGCTATTCCCTTTTCAAGACAGTGATAGGGAATTGATTCGCTATTTTCTAATCTTGAATTCTACATAAACAATGGCCATTCATTTCTTTTTTCTTTTTTTTGTAAGCACGTTGTTGGTGCTATCGGTGACACTCATATTTATGTAATTGTACGAAAAGATGTGCAAAAATAGTTTTAAAATCGAAAAATAGCGGGCATTAGTTTTGTTAAAATGTTTATTTTGCCCACTCTATATCAAGGTATTTCTTCATCCTACATGACAGTTCTCCGTCATGCCGTACTAGCTGGCAATCGTTAATCGTATGAAGTAATTCATTCCAATTTGCACTTTTACGTTGATAATGTCACGCATTATTTTTAGATTTTGACATGGAATTCCAAGCTGTGCAAGTACTTCGAAGTTCTATATCCCAAATAGGGGCTATCGATATCATATCAGGGTTTTATAGGCTAGAAGATATTGTAGAGAGGAAATTTGGGATACTAAAGCTGCATTATAAGATATTAGCAAATATGTTTTATATTCCCTATTCAGTCCAAGTTCAGATTGTAACTGCTTACTGTGCTTTATGTAATATCATGACAGATTGATAGGTGTATTTGGAGATGATGAGATTCAAATTATTTGGTGTGGATGGTGAATCTGATGTACGTCAAATACTGCATGATGGACAAGAACAAAGGCGAGCACTGTGCTCGCAGTTTAGATGTTGGAAAGCATGTAACAAATGCTTCATGTTTATTTGTAAGGTTAAATTTAATAAGATTAAATTAAACTTAGATAAAGATATTTTTTATTGAAAGTTGTGAATGATGTGAAATAAAGTTAGTTATTATGTTGGGATATGTGAGGGATGTGATATAAAGTTAGTTATTATGTTGGGATATGTGAGGGATGTGATATAAGTTAGTTATTATTTTAGTAATGTGTGTAGGATGTGAAATAAAGTTAATTTTTAGTATTAAATTTTATGTGTGATGTGATATGCCTGATTAAAATTAAACCAGATTAATTTTCAACGGCCAAACAAATGAGGCCTTAGTTTTTACCGATGCACAAAAAAAAGATTAAACTGTTCTTGGGTCACTGAGGTTGATATGGCGTTTTAAATTGGTTCATGAATTTTAAAATCTTTTGTACAAGTTTTTGCGATTGATGTAGTGTTTCAAATTAGTCTATAAATTTTGATATCTTTCGTAGTGTAGGATGTTGAGGATGATAGGTTGATTTCAAATCGGTCTCTTATATCCTTTGGGAGGAGGTAAAATTTGACTGACCAGTTTGAAGCCTCCTATTAATAGATTGACGTGAAAAATTTCAAAATTTATGTATTAATTTGAAGCGCCTTATCAACCTTAGAGACTAACGTAAATGATTTCAAAAATGATGGTCCACTTTAAAGCACCTTATCTTGGCTCTGTTTGGATAGAAGAAAAAAATATGATTTGGAGAAGTTTTGTGGAAATTTTAAAAAAAATGTGTGTGATGTGAAATAAAGTGAATTAATTATAATAAAAATTATATTGGATTTGAAATAAAGTGATTGTTTAATGTTGAAATTTGTGTAAGATGAGAAATAAAATAATTTTATTTTTATTTTTAAATAAATTTAAAATTTTAGCTATGCTTGAAATAAGCTATTTTTTTTAGTCAGTTGCCAAACAGACCTTGGAGCAGTTTACTCTAACATGGTAAGTAATATATAATTGGTTAACGAGTACTCATTTATAAAATTATGCAATTAGGTCCATTATATTTTCAAAAAATAATAAATAAATTTTGTCTGTGGGTTAACATGATACCAGTAGACTTATTTACATATAATCTCAAAGTAGATGACCCATGTGTAATGTACTCGTTTTTTTAATGTTACTCATATACCCTTCGAATCATTAAAATAACCGAACAACTACTCAAATTTAATTTTGTATTTCAACACGATATGATAAATTTTTATTTGACATTGCACTTTTTCAACTCTTGTTCGGCAATTTCCAGCTTCAATGACCATGGATGATCGATAAAGTTACATGATCAATTACTCTAGCCTTGCGAGAAACCACCCCAATCACGATTGTTAATTTAGTTAATGAATTACCCAAACTGTTAACTTTTAGGAGGCGATTGTTTTATTATTATCTTAGTATTATGTTATATAATTTAGATGTTATAATATCTGAATATTATTTTTAAGTGATAATTTTATAATTTTTTAAAAGATTATTTATATATATCATTAAATCAAATAATTATTTTTTATTAATTTTGTAATTTTTGAAAATTAAGTATAAAATCTGTAATTTTTGTTATTATGTTGGATAAATTATGTTAAGCTATTTGAGTTTAGAGGATCATGATTTTAAATTTTTACATTAATTTATTCTACATTAAATATTTTTTTATAATTTTTTATTATTAAAAGTTTTTAAAATACTATTTTTACTTTTTTTCTTCTCTTTTTGCTCCTGTTCTTCCGCCTCTCTCCTCCCTGTTTGGCGCAATGATCAAAATCATTACTAAAATGGTACTAATTTAAAAATAATAATAATAATAATAATAATTTTTTTTTAAATTATTTTATATAAATTTTAATATAAAAAATATTATTTTTTTCATATACTTAATAATTTTTAATAAAAATATTAATTTTATTTTACATTCTAGGTCAAAATATTCTATTCGAATATTTTGGTCTAAGATGTGAAATAAGTTGATATTTTTATTGAAAATTATTGAGTATGTGAAGTAAAAATAATTTTTTTTTTATTAGAATTTGTGTAGAATAATTAAAAAAATTTATTTATTATTATTAATATTGGTTTTTAAATTAGTACTATTTTGGTCCTGATTTTAGTCCTCGCACTAAATAGAGCCAAAGCCAATTCCATTCCTCTCTCCTCTCCCGTTTCTCTCAATTTTTCTCTCCTCTCCAATGAGGTTACAGGCAAATGACCTCTCTTTTGCTTGCACCTTATGGAAAGAGTGCGGTGATAGAGAATAAAGAAGGGAGGAGAGAGGAGAGACGTGAGTAAGTGGTGAGAGAGAAGAAAGAGAGAAGAAAGACGAAGAATAGAAATAATATTTTTTTAAATTTTAAATAATAAAATAAAAGATAAAAAATTTATTTAATTTATTATATATCAGTAATTAAGATATTAAAAATTAAAAATTAATTAATTAATTAAATAATTTAGTATATTAAAATCTTAAAATAGATTAATTTATGGATTAATTATTGTGTATGTTATGCATTAAATTCATAAACTTGAATGTAATTTAATTTTTTATATTTTATAGTAACCTATCCCGCTAGGAACTCAAGAGGTTGTGAGCGTTGATCGCCGGAGACTGAAAATGGCACGCGCTTTCTGCGCTGTCAGCGTCTGTTCTCCTCTCGCGATGCGTTTCGATCTCCGTTTCTCCGATTTTGTCCTTTCAAAACCCTAAATCCGTGCCCTGGACGATCACATTCGATTTGGAGGTCGAAGGAGGCGTACGGTATCTCGTCCTAGATCTGTTTTGGAGTAGGAGCTGGAAGCGGCTGGACTCATCTGAATCCCTTCCCTGCCACCGATTGAAGGTATTCAATGTCGTCTAGGATATTTGAGTACTTCGTCGTTTGCGGGATCGGGCCAGAGATCCAAACTCTTGACGGGGCCAGGGGTTTCCATGGTGCGGAGGTCATGTACATGCCTTCTCTCCTCGATCAGTTTCCTCCGTCAAATCATTCCCTGTACCCTCCTCCTCCCCCGCAGCTTCCAACTGTAAGATCTCTGTTACTGCTTTAGTTTCTCTTTATTTTGTTTCAGCCTCGTTAGGTCTTTATTTGGCGTTGGTTCAACTGCAGTGTGTTCTCCCTGCTGGAGTTGAGTTTCATCCTGTTGGGTTTGACCCTAATGATGCCGCTTCATACCCTCGTAGTTATCCAATTGTTCTGACAGGTAACTGCAGGATATGTATCTAGGTTTTTATCTTCAGCACCTTTTACGTTTAACTTTTTGCTATTGAGTAGATATTTTTCTCATGTATCACAAAAGAGAATAGCCAATCCTTATTATTGATAGTTTCCTATGGAGGTCATTACTTAGTTCTATATTTTGGCATTACCACTTTCCACAACAAGAGGGGGGCATGCAGGTGAGCTGGTTGCATATTTCTTATATTTTACTGGCTTGCATAGGAGAAACATCATAGAAATATGAGAAGTGGTGTTTTGTGATGACATGAAAATGTTAAATTGATTTTTGATGATTTCCCATATCCATGAGAAGGCCCCTTATGTATTACTTGAGATGCTTTCTTTTCAAGAACCACTCTATTTGAGTGCATGTATACCTACAGTTCAATATATTAATGTAGCCGTGAGGCTACGAAGCACAGACATGACACGGGGACACGAGGACACAAGGACACTACACAATGATTTTTCAAAATAAAAGACACGGACAACATGATACGTCAATATAATTATAATAAAATTAATAATTCATATTTCAAAAAATAAATAAAATATAAAATAAACTTAAATTTTTAAATATAAACAACTTGTGAGTAGCATTGAAGTATCATAAGATTAAGATGAGAACTTGAGTACAAACATCATCTTTATTGAAGAGATTTATGATGTAAATTTAGGATTCATTTTGTAAAGTGAGTAGAAGAATAAGAGAAAATACAATTTTACTTATCGGGTCAATTACAGTGAGCACGACAATAAGAGAAAGTAAGAGTTTTCAGTGTTGAGGATGAGAGAAGGATAAAGGTGAAGCTACAGCTCTAAAATTTTTGCGATTAGTTCATTTTCATAAGACTTGAGGCCAGTAAGGGAGGAAGAAATTTAATTTAACTTGGTTAATTTAGAATTTTGATTTATGTTAGGTAAAAGTTTAATAATAATATGAGATATGTTTTTAGTTTTATTAGATAAAATTTTAACAATAATAAAAATTTTAAGTATTAATAAAAAAAATAAAGATGAGGTAGATATATCTATAAGTTTTATTAAAAATTATAATATTAATAAATAAATTTAACATTAATATTAAATATATCTAATTTTATTTTATTTGTGTCCCAAAAGTGCCCTATACCTTAAAAGTGTCTTGTATCTCTAAAGTGTTATAGAAGTGCCTTAGAAGTGTCATAAGCTGTCCTCAAGTGTCCTCGTGTATTTAAGAAATGTCATTTATTTTTTTTTAATATATTTTATTAGGACACGCTACATGGCGTGTTCGACATGGTGTCCCTGCGTATCCTCGCATGTCCTTACATGTCCGTGTGTCTGACACGGATATGGCGTAGTTTTTTGAAATGTTCATACTTTATAGCCATGAGGTTGTCATACCTTGCTTGAGTGCTGAATGTGTCCAGTGTGTGAGGATCTAGTACATCAATGGCGACCCTATGTCACAATATCTCTTCTTATGTCATGTTGGAAAAAGTTTTGCCTACTGTACACCTCTTCTGATGTTTCAACCCTGATTGAAGGAAATGACCTTGGTAGGTTGAGTTGCCGGTCCCCAGGAAGGAAAAGAAAAAAAATCTCAGTATTCTCTTCATCCATATTATGTTGCATAGTGTTCTTTGAATGGGCCACATACTTTTTGAGGTGCATGCCTTCAGCACATTTCTGAATCACCATGAGTAAAAATTTATACATTAATGTTGTGCATAGTATATATTAATAACTGCTTTGTTTTTCAGATCATTCTGTATTGAGTCAAGTACCATTATTATAACTTTTAAGTACTTAAAAAAATTATCTGCAGAGGGTGATGGTTCCAAAATTTATGTCAGTTGCATTGCTTTTCGGGATCCAGTTTGTGAAGATATTGCTCAAGCATATAGGATTCCAACAAACTTTTTTGCTGATAAATGCATCTGCCTTGTATCACGTTCACCCAGTTTTCAAGTCCTCAGAGATGCACTTGAGGAACTTTTTATTCTTTGCTTTTCTCCTAATGGTACTAGGTATATGTTATTCAGTCACATTATGAATCATGGTTTATTTTCCTTTTACTGTATGTTCCTTAAATTTGACTTGTGAAAAGGTAAATATATGATTATATGATCTTCTCAATGGGAGCCCACTTGTTGAGCAAACATGGTTTAGTTCTTTTTCATTTATACCAATAATATTTAGGAGATGGGCACTTTACTTACAAAAAATTACGTTTTTCTTCGTTGAAGATAAAATATTATGTATATCACATTGAAAGTTTACAAAATTACATATTTTACATGATATTTTTTGAATAAAATTATGAATTAAATTATTGATGTATTTTTATAAATCTTATTCTGTTGTGTATGATTTACGAGACCATAATAGAGTCTTTCATCTCACTAGATTGATTTTAAAATGAATTTTATATTTGACTAATTTACAAAAATTAAAATTTTTGGGTTAAGGTTTAAGATTTAACTCCTATTTATTTAGTCAGGTTAAAATTTACTTAGTTAATTTTAACTAGGCATATCACATAATAGATAAAATTTAACTATATTTTTTGTCATACATATATTTCAAAATAAAAAATTAATTTTATTTCATATTATATATACAAAATATATTATGTATATTAATGAGTCATACTTTAAAACTTTGAAGAGGGTGATCAAATACGTCATAATGTTAAGGTATCAAAGAATTAGTTTGGTTTTATGTCAGGTAGATCTACTATAGAAGCTATTCATTTATTGAAAAGTTTAATGAAGAAGTTAAAAGAGAGAAAGAAAAATTTATATTTGATTTTTATTAATTTGAAAAAAGCTTATAATATAGTCTCAAGAGAAATATCTTGGAGAGTTTTAGAAAAAAAAAAGGGATTTATACTGCTTATGTTCAAGTTATTAAAGACATGTATAAAGGAGCTGTTACCTGTATTCGGACACAAGGAGGTTTGACTAAGGATTTTTCTATTACAGTTGGATTACACCAAGGCTCGGCTTTAAGTCTGTATCTTTTTGCTTTAATTATGGAAGTCCTGATTGGACATATCCAAGATGAGGTTACCTGCCTTGGTGTATGCTCTATGCAGATGATATTATTTTTGTTGAGAAAACTAAAAAGTGAGTTAAAGCGAAACTCGAGCTTTGGAGGAATACTCTAGAATCTAAAATTTTTTATCTTAGTAGATTAAAAACTGAATATATGGAGTGCACATTTAGTCAAAAAAGAAGTACTTATATTAGAGATGTGACGATTGATGATTAAATTGTTAAGAAGAGTGAGCACTTTAGATATCTTGGATTAATCATTCAAAATGATGGTGAAATAGATAATGATATTATTAGTAGGATTCAAGCAAGATGGGTAAAATGAAGAAATGCTTCTGGTGTGTTGTGCGATAGAAAAATCTCATACAGATTTAAGAGTAAATTTTATAAAACTGTAGTAAGACTAGTGATGATATATGGTGCTGAATGCTGGCCTATAAAGAGAAAATATACAAATAAAGTAAATATTGCACAAATAAGGATGCTAAGGTGGATGTGTGAATATACACGAAAGGATAGAATGGGAAATGAGTATATCCGAAAAAAAGTTAGTGTTGCACCAATTGAGGATAAACTTAGAGAAAGTCGACTTATATAGTTTAGACATATAAATCGTAGGCCGATTGAAGCTCCAGTTAGAAAAATCGAGCTGCTGGATCTTGCCCATATACAAAGAAAAAGAGGCAGACCAAAAAAGATATGACAAGAAACTATAAGAAGTGATCTTAGTTACTTAAACTTAGATAAAAATTTGGTAATTGATAGAGCGCAATGGAAAGGAAGGATTTTTGTAACCGACCCCACCTAGTGAGATTAAGGTTTAGTTGTTGTATCATATATGCATAACAAAATAATAACTAGCTTATGTCACATCTTTCACACACCCCAACATAATAATTAATTTTATTTTACATCATGCATAGCATTGAATAAAAAATATCTTTATCTAAGTTTAATTTTGATCTCGTTAAAATTAAATTTTGCAAACAAAAATAGCCTTAAGGTCTAAGATTTAGGGTTTAGTTCTTAGTGTTAAAATAATTTAGGGCATATGATTTAGTGTTTTGGATTATAAATTATGATTTTAGGCCTTAAGATTTAAGTATAATCTGATTTTATTCAAAAATAGTGTAAATTCTGTAATTTTGTAAAATTTTAGTATGATATATGTAATATTTCATTTTTGATAATGAAACACGTAATTTTTGTAATTAAGGTGTCTTCTATGTAAATGCCCTATTATAAAATCGTAACCCATGAATTATGAAGTTATGTGATCATTTAGGATGAGGTTATTTGAGCTGATTTATTTATACTGGAGCTAATTTAACACAATTTAAATAATATTAAGTGGGTTACAGGGAAAGAGTGTCTTGTTGTAAATGAGTTTAAGCATAAAATCTTTTGGTTAGATTGGATTATTGGATTAACTTTTTTTGTGATCATTGTATTTGTCTGAGGGTTGGAGTGAGCTTAATTGATGGTAAGCTCAAAGAGAATCAGCTTAGATGGTTTGAGCATATAAATCGTATGCCAATGGAAGCTCCAGTAAGATGAATTAAATTATTAGATCTTGCCTGTATAAAAAGAGAAAGAGGAAGGCTAAAAAGATATGATGAGAAACTATAAGAAATGATCTTATATATTTGGAGCTAAAAGTGGATTTATTATTTGATAGAGTGCAATGAAAACAAAAGATTCATATAGCTGACCCCAACTAGTGGGATAAAGGCTTAGTTTGTTATTATTGTTGTTATAGTATTATAAAATTAATTTTACATAGCTGTTCGCTAGCACTTCATCACCCATCTAAACAAAGTCTGTTTTTCTATTTGAGCCTTAGACCATAAAGTAATAAATTCAAGATGTAGCTTGTAAGAATAAAACTTGTAGATTAATCTAAACATTTACAAGATAGTCTGCAACTTTTTTGTTCCGTAGATCATTTAGAACAAGAAATGTTTATGTGCAACTAGACTATAGACAGCATAACTTTTATGCATAATCACAACCCAAAATAGGGACCAAATCCTATTGAATGTACAAGGCGTAGTATTTTACATGTCAATTATAAGTGCCTAGGCCAAAACTTTGTATGAATCAAAGATCCATATCTTAGTTGTTTGCACAATCTTGTGTAACAGGATTCTACTAGATATTTAAGTATGAAGTATACATGCGACAACTCAAAAGAGGCTGTCATTGGAAGGAGCTTTCTGTTTAGGCTCTTGAATTGGGTGCTTCAAAAATCCATTAGTTGTCTTAACTTTTCTTCACATTTTCTTACTATTTGAAGATACCACTTCTATAGCCAATGAACTGTAAATGACATTTTTCTCTAGTGCCATACAACCACTTGTCAGCAATAAAAACATGTAGCAAGGCAGATTGTGATGAGGCTGAAATTGCCAAATAAAAATAAAATGACGGGAACAGACTACAGGTTACAAGTGTGCTGTGTTTTAGAATTGAGATTAAGATTCACAATATATAGTTGATAACTTGTATGAATTGTTAAACAAGCTTTAGTCATCATAAAAACATTATCCATATACAATCAAACATTCACAGACTATACAGTTCATAATGTTTATCAAGTATTTACAATCAAAATATATGTCAAGCTACATTTCCTAATGTCATGTGTTGACATGGAGGGTTTGTAGCCTCTAAGTTATAGAAATAATTAATTATTTATCAAAATAAGGAGAATGATTAGATTTAGATACTAAACTATAGATCACACTGCCTAGCCTTGTAGCCATAGAATGTGTAGGGGTGATCAAAGATTACTAAAAACTGAAAAAGTGAATAGATAAAAAAGAAATTGATCCGAAAAATTTGGTTAACCAAACTGAAGATTTTGGGTTCGGTTTTTATTTCAGGTAATTTTTAATTTCTATTTTTAAGGCTTAAAAATCAATGGTTGGCTGAATCAAATTGTTATACAATTTAACATGATTTATTTAATTTAATGAGATAAATACTTCTAAATATGTCTTCTTATAATTTAGGATTATGATTTAATTTAGTAAAATATTCACGTCAAATTTGTCCACATATTTTACTGTAATTATAAATTATTAAATTAACTTTATTTTATTTATTGATTATTGTTTAGATCTTGAATTTTGTAGAAAATTTGATGTAGGTGTTTAACTTTAAAGATTTTGTAAAATTATAATTTTAAGTCTATTTTTGTAAAAATTTAGATATAGGTTAAAACCCAAAATGTTGGCTAACCGAATTGAAATTTTGATTAACCATCTATTCAGTTAACTAGTTTATCAAGTTCAATTTCATTGTTTTTACTTTGAAAACTATTGATGTTGCTTTTGGGTTCCGTGTTTGATTTATGGATTGGTTAACCATCCATGTTCATTTTGTGTGAGCTATGTTCCAGCTACAGTAATTCTCCAATGCTACACTTTTGAAGGCCATTTGTACTCCACTTTGTTTTTCCTTTCTACTAATAGAATTCTCTTACCTATCTTTGGCAATGCAGTGAATTTGGTAACTGGAAGTAATTTGATTATTATAAGTCCCTATCAAGTTTTATCTTAAATTTGACATTGGTATAAATGATGTGAATTGCTTTGGTTGTTCGTGCTGCTATTTTTTTGGTAATAAAATGGAATCAATTTGAAATATCCAACGAAATTGAGTTGACCACTTCTTTTCCAATATTTGTTGAAATTTTATATACTTGATTAAATTTAAATTGCATTTTTTCATAAATTCAAGGATTTTAGTTTCTATTTTTAAAATAAATTGAAAATATCTTTCCTCTAGTTCTTTCATTTATGAAGATCGTCGTATGTTAGTTGAGCTTCGATTTTCGGTGCAATAGAACAGGTAGGAGTACATTATGGCAGGATCAGTCACGCATCACATAGCTTTCAAACCAACCAAAAAACAAGAAGAATTGTGTTATGCCCCCCGCCCGCGATACTCCTATAGAGCAAAGGAGCTGCAACTTAGTGATCCATAGATTGAAGCACATCCAGTCGCGAACTCCTTGCGCCGCTGCCATTTCTAGGATCGACCGACGTCTCAACTAAATTTATGTTTGATCATAATTAGGAACTCAATTAACTTGTTAAATTAATGACATTTTAATTAATTGCGTATATAACTTATTTAGGTTGAAAAACCAGAAAAACCTTAAAGCTATTTGAACCTGATTTGGAGGGTTATTTTTAGTTTAGAGTTAGAACATTATTATATGTATGTGATGTAAAATAAACTTATTTTTTTATCAAGAAATAAAGTTATTCTAATATTATGATTTGTGTAAGATTTGAAATAAAGTTACTTTTTTATTGAAATATGTATTGGATATAAAATAAAATTGATTTTTTATATTGAAGTTCTTGTTAGATGTGAAATAAAAGTTAAAAGCATATTTTGGGTTCTTTTTGGGCTTGAACCAAACAAGACCTAAATAGTACCCATTGTCGTAAATGCCAATGGATTATGTAAAACATTGTGGAGTAGAATTATATCAGCTTGGTTCTGTGTTGGAAAATAGTTTAGAAAAATAATGCTGGGCTCCACAATAAGTGCCACAAATTATGGCTCTAATGTTATATTACTTAGGTGACTGACAAATGATTTTGTGCTTCTCATCATTATTGTCATCCATTTCCTGTCATAGGATTGCTAACTTCCTATTAATTGCTTTAGAGAAACAAAGGGAAAGTGGACAATGTTATTTAGAGTATATGTTGCACATGTCGATAAACATCTCTAAAAGTTCTTCACAAAGTATGCATTTTGATACTTCATCACCGGTAACCTACTTGAACTTAAGCTTCAATTTCTGAGTAGGACCTTTTTCCTGTATTACACAGTTACGAGTATTACATTGTGTGCAACATGAATCAACTTAACTTTAAGCATAAACTAGAAAATTCAAACCAACTATTGGTACACAGGTAGACAATTCAAAACAATAGAATGATAATAAAGGATGTTAGTTATCTTTGAACATAGATGTGACTTAATGCGTAGTCATTCAAAGGGAACTAGATGTTAAATTACACAATGAGAATTATGAAAATTTAATTCAATTTGATAAATATGCGAGAAACATGATTCATTGGCGATCATATCACCTCTTACCACATTTAAATGTCTGCAGTTTGCAAAACCATTGCACTACTTCTAATCTATTTCTTCCTCAATAAAGTGATACTTAAGAATTCACTTGAGTCTGCATCTGTCTGTTCATCAACTCGGGAATGCATTTCTTATGCATCGATTGGTTTTTCTGGCGTTTGTGTGTGAAGGCTTGCTAATTGCTACTAATCCTGCAACATGTACTTGTTTATCTGTTGGGCTTTAATTCTTTGTTCAGATTAGTCTGTCATGTGATTTACCTTTTGAAGAGCTGGGCAATGTTGGCTGTTACATTTTGCTTTGTTAGCCATCAAGTATTGCATTTTATTAACTTGAGTATTTCAGGGTTGTGCTTCTAAGGTACTATGTTTGCTCCTAATCTAAAAGTTTAACATTCCAGAATGCCATTGTGGGAAGTTATAGCTTATATGGTCTCAAATGTCCCATTTCCTATACCTGGTAAAGAAAGAATCTTGTTTACGTTGGAGGACTGCCTTCTTTCGGTAGAAGCTCCATCAAAGGAAGAACTTCCTCATTCGGATGTATGGATACATTATTTTCATTGTTATTCTCAATCCACTTGTTTAAATTGCCTATAGTTAATTTTTGCATCCTTATGCTCTTTTTTGACATTGCGGGTGACTAGTTTCCTTAATTTTTATGAGCACAGATTTTGTTTCAGCCATTGGTGCATTGCTTAGATGTTGATAATTTGATCAGGCTTTTCACTGCTGTGTTGCTTGAGAGAAGGATCTTATTGAGATCAAATAAGTTATTTTCAAACTTTGAGCTTTTCCTTTCAAGTAATTATTTTGTGTTTCTGCCATCGAAAAGAAAAAATGTTTGTATTTCTTTGTTAAACTGCTGCTGTATTATTGGTGAAGGTTTAGTAGCTGGTACTGTTGCAACATGTAGCTACTATGCTGTAGCCCTATAGTTTTACGTGAATTAATCCTTTGTATTATTTTAGATAAGAATTTGTTAATTGATAGAGCACAATGGAAACAAAGGATTCATGTAGTTGACCCTACCTAGTGGGATTAAGGCTTGGTTGTTGTTGTTATTGTTTAATTCTGAATGGCTATTTCTTCTCTATGTTTATGCAAGTATTTTTTACCCATTTGTTATGCACGGTATCTAGTTATGCCCCATAACCTACCTCAAGAAGTTGGGATTAAGGCTTTGCTGTTGTTGTTGTTGTTGTTGATAACGTTATGCTTGCTATCTAGTTATTTACAGTATAATTTTTATTAAAAGTTCCTATTATGTCCTAATTAATTGGCAACTTGCTACCTATTGTTCTCGATTAGTTACTTATAATTAAGACAAATAATAAACATAATCATGTTAACTTTTCGATCCTTTTGGGCAAGCTCTTGGGTTTGGCATCAAGTTGTGTCAACCTCATCTTAAATTAAAATTGCTAATTTGAAAATTGAGATAGGTTGATTGAATTCTAATTGGTTTGAGTAGATATTGAGTTGATTAGAATTAGTCATCAAATGCGATATTTTACACTGAACATGGTAATAGCTTATGCATTGTCGTATTACTATTACGCATGGTTATGTTTGAACTCACATGATCTTGTTGAACCCCCCCTATATACAAGCATTGATATCTGGACTTATCCGCATACATGTAGTATTTGATGTTCACATACATCATACCGTTATTCGTAGATTTATGCTTAACAAGCATATGCATATTTAGTGCGTCCTTGTGTGTGTTGAATTTGTTTGATTTCAGTTGAATCAATTTGAGGTGCTTTTGCTATTCATAGTTAGCAACTTGGTTACTTGCTTCCAGGAATTACCACTGTCTGTTCTGAACATGCCAACTGTCTACTTTGATAGCTGAGTTGAACTATGTGAATAAGAAGATATTCTATGTACCCATTTAGGGAATTTCTAAGTTCTATAAGATACATGGATATCCTTTATGCAAGCCAATTGGTTTTAGTGAAGACAAGGAAGAGAATGGTCTTGTTATTGTATGTAGTAAAATTAAATTATTATTACTTTTTAATTAACTATTGGTTTAACATTTACCTTTTGATGTATATACTTTTCTTGTTGAGGAAACTGAATGGGTGGATTACTTCCATTTCCATAGAAAGATACAACATTTCTTGTGAGCTGATTAATAGGTAGTGAAATAATTAATTTATGTAAACTTATTTGTCTATTGGATGCTAATGTTTAGGTTTGAAATGGAATAGGTTTTGAGCAAGTTGACTTTAACTTGAACTCATAACTTTTGCATTTAGTTTGACTCATACTCAATTTTGTTGTGAGCTGTGTTGGCTCAACTCAATTTTTTTCAACCCCAAGTCAACTTGAAATGAAAGTTGAGTTGGCTTAAAGCACAATAGTTTATAGTAGGCATAAAATAGAGAAATTAACTTGTAAAATCCTTGATTTACGCATAATAATTTCAATTTTATAAGTTTAACTTACGAAACTTTACAGTTTTCAAAAAATAAAATACGAAAACAGCATATCATTTTAACAAAATGACTTTGTGCAAAGGAAATGGTGAATGGGCGTTAGCAACTTCATGAAGAGGATTTAGGCATTAATGGAAAACCTGTGTGGAGTAGGAATGGCAACGGGGCGGGTTTGGGTCGGGTTTATAAATCCCCATCCCCGCCCCGCTATATATCATTCATTACCCATACCCGCCCCATACCCGTTTTCGCCCCGCCCCGCCCCGCTTCTAGTTTTCATAAACCCGTACCCGCCCCGCCCCGCCCCGCCCCGTTTCCTTACTCAGTTAATGAAAATAGAATTATTTTATTCTATTTGAACCAACAAAAATCGTAACCACATGGTGTTAGTGATATTTTCTATAGAAATCATTCCTTGTATGTAAATATATGTAACAAGATCAGGAATAATCAATAACTTTCATATAAATTCTTCAGATTGCCAACTTTCTTAGCATGAATTCTTATATAAAGCAAGCATGTGACAATTAAAGAGAAAATCAAATATGAGGCAGTTATAAGATCCTTGCAGGCAACATGTATCAATTGATTTAAGAGCCAATTGGAAATGTCAACTCTCACAAGTAAGAAAAAATTTTACAGTAAAGAGTACATGCATTCTCTTTCCAAAGTACTATTTTTATTTAGGTATTAATTTTTAAAATTTTTAAAATTTTTAAAATTATTAAATCGGGTACGGGGCGGGGCGGGGCGGGTATTCCGGGTAAAATTTGAGTACCCATACCCGCCCCATTAGGGGCGGGTCGGGGCGGGTTTATCGGGTACGGGTACAAATTGTCACCCCTAGTGTGGAGCCATCTAGCATGAGTGCCTCCTTCTGAACCTAGGGGCAACTATGCAAAAATATATAGTAAGGCTTGGCATAGGTCGCTTTAAAAGGTTTTCAAATAGAGTTCTTTCTAAGTGCTCAACCATATTAGTATTATTCCTGCCAAAGCATGCTTAAAATATGGAGGTATGATGGAATTTCATGCATGAGTGATGCAGAGGTTTGATGGGAGTGATTGTTAGGCAGTTAAGTAGAAAAATATTCATAAAGTTAGTGTAGTTAATATGCAGATGCTTAGATGGATGAGTGGTTATACTGGAGTGATTAGAAGTAACTACATAAGCGAAATGGCGGCCATGTCATCTATTGACGCTAAGATGAGGGAATGATTATGGTGGTTTGGCCATATACATCGTTGACCTATAGAAGCTCATGTATTTAAATGTAAGAGGACCAAGTCATAATATTCAAGAAAGGAAAGGGTAAGACCCAAAATGACTTGGTATATGGTCATGAAATGTGATGTTGAATCACTTGTGCTTACATAGAGCTGAATGGAAAAGAGAAATTCATGTTAGTTCGGGATTACAGCTTTGTTGCTGCCACTGTAATCTTGCTAGAGCTAATGATTAAGATTTATGTTGGATGGTTCAACTCTAGTATGTTATATAAATTGATTAGTGGGCTAGAAGCTAGGCTTTTCTTATAGGATCTTCCTGTAATCATGAACTCTGGCAGTCATTGATGTTTTTGGCCTTTTATATAAGTTTATTGATTAGCTTGAAAGGTTGCATTTGCAATGTTGTTCTATTTGGGATATAAGCTGAATTGAATTAATACCATCAGCATCTATGTTTTTTTGAGCATTGAATTCCAAGTATATGCCATTGAATTTTTCTTTTAAGAAATTCATGGGGAATTGCCTTGTCTTTATGCAGGTACACACTTTTAACTCTCGTCTCAGAGGCAATTTGCCATTTAATATATCCTTTTAGGTGGCAAGTATGTTCCCATAGATTATTACTGTTTTATTTGATTATTTTTTTGAATAGCTATACTAAGTATTTAATGCGATGCAGTTATACTATGGCTGTATTTTGTATCTTAACTGTTACTTTTCTTTATGTAGCATGTGTACATACCATTGCTCTTTTTTAGTGGAGCGGACTACATAGATGCTCCTACTCCTTACATGATGGGACTTCATTCAGGTGTCGACACATCTGGGTTCACATTGGATGGTGTATGGCAATTTATTTCTATTCTTCGTTTTTTTTTTTAAGTTTTTGTTGCACCCAAAGCGAATTGGCTTTCATTCGTTATCCAATAAGTTCTGTTCATATTGTGTATCTAACTTTCACATCTGACATACCCTTGTTTTAAGAAGTTGTTTTATCTCAAGGAAAATTTCCTATGGGCTCATCAATTTTTTTTCAAGTTATTGCCTTTTATGTGGCATCCTCCAAAAAAATAATGATGTAGGATCTTAATAGTAGGTTTGGTGTTTCCTATGATATAGGTTGATAAAATTGAGTATCAATGGGATTAGTGGGATATATGAGCATGTTGTTGTGAAATTACTGCTAATGTAGAATCAAACATTGTACTATCAAGGCAGTAGTTTTCTTATGGGTATATAAACTAGAATAAAAACCAGGTATAACTGCCATTAAGATTGAATATCTGTTAAGAATATCGAAACATATTTTAGATCATGAAGTTTACCTTAAACCTTGTTAGATCTGTTATTTTGGGGTTTACTAGTACTTTTTTTTGAAAGGTACTAGTGCTGTTTTTGGAGGCTTTTCCAGCTTTGGTTGGAAAACATAAATATATCTGAATAAAGTTTTTAATTGTTTCGTGGCTTTCATAATTCAACTAGTTCGGACGAAAGTGCCAGTCGACAACTCGGGATTATGATATGAGGAGGTGTTATACTTGGAAAGTGCTACAAGTTTCTACATACGTATATATGGTTGTTTGTAGATATATGTTTGTGTCTCTGTCTATACACTAATGTATGTATCTTGTGTGTGTGTGTGTGTGCGTGAGTTAGATGGAGAATGGACGGTAAGTTATGTGTCTTATTTGTGTGAGTGCATGAATTCCTAAGTAGATGTACTATGTTGAGACTTACCTTGGCACAATTTTGACTGCTAGAAGTCAGCATTTGTTGGCAGAATAGATATATCCTAATCCATACTCTATCCACAGGCTTTTTCGGTTTACTGATCAAACTTTGAATTTTGCAGGTAGTGGTGGTCGATCTTGAGTGTAATCGTATCACAACCTCAGAAGATATACCCTCTATACCAGACCCTGAATTAAGTTTTTTGCGAACTGAGATATTGAAGCTGCTGCAACCCAATGTTATCAGAATTGATGATATAAAGATATTACTAGGTGGCATGTCTGATCAATATGCAAAAGCTGGAAACAGAACATGGGGAGAGGAGCATGATTTCCAACTTAGGTGTGTATTCTAACTGCCAATTGTTTTAGAAATTGTATGCTATTTGTTGAAGTTGGTGGTTCAATATGCCTATTGTACGCTAGTACTATTGCTTTATCATCTACAGTAGTTTTGCCCCTACTATTTCCATTTGGTGTTATGAATCTGTTTTTCCAATCGTTAATTTTTAATGTCGCATATGCTTTTAATTTTAGCTTTTTCAAATATCTCTATAACGTCAACCAAGTGAGGTGGTTCAGACCTTTTTATTCCTTTAATTTTCTCTAAAAAAGACTATAAAAGTGTTTTTTTCGTTACTATCTGCGTCTAAAAAGCTAATTCTAAACAACCTTTCATATTCTTCCACTCTCTGCATATCTGAACAACCTTTTTTTTGAAAGTCTAAACAACCTTTGTTTATATCATCTTATAATTAATGGATGCTCTTAGACCCCTAACGTTTGTATTTCTTATATATTAGGCTTCGTTTTACCTCCATCTAGCCATGGATAAAAAGTTGCATATCTTTCACATCAAATACAATCCCCAACAGCAACAACCACCACCACCAATTCTTTTGGTAGGGACATTTGTCATCATGCATATGATTCTTTTCAAATTTATTTGATGCTGATTAGGGGATTCAGATTATGAGAGATTTATGCTAATTAAAGAATATTTTGATGTTGAATTAATTGAAGATATGGAGCTAATTTGGAGACAAATAATCCTCATAATTTTCTTATTTGTATTTTTTTTATTTGTCTTAGATGTATTTGGTATTTTATTTCTACATTTATTTCTTATTTCCTATTTCATGTATTGGGATCTCTATAAACAGATGTTGCCAAACATTGTAATAGTTAAAGTGATTGGTTATTAAGTTTGAGTTTTCTTAGAGTCTAGATCAAGATTAAGGGGTCTCATTTTATATGAATAAGATCCAATAACCCAACTCTTTTTACTGATACTTTTATCAACTTATGATATATGTGTGTGTCTAAATTATCTCTAAGCTGACTGTTTTTGAACTATCCTCAATTGAAGTTACTCTAATTTTCTTATAATTGTACTCATTCCTCATCTTGTCCTTTTATGTATACCCACTCTTTTACTTTAGCTTCGTTAGTTTTATTACACTTATTTTGTTCATTTTTTTGCTTTGTAGCCAGCACTCCACACTATATAATATTACTGGTTTTATTATTATCTTATAAAATTTATCTTTAAATTTGAGTAAAAGTTTTTAATCATTTAAAGCACTAGATATACATTGCTTTATTTAATTCATCATGTTGGATTCTGTTAATGGATCACTATCTATTTCATTGTCATATGATATAATTGATCTGAGGTATTTAAACTGCTAACTTTTCTTAATAACTCAATCACTAATTGTCACCTTCCCAATACAAGTATTTTATCTTAATGAAATTTGCACTCTATGTATTTGGCTTTGGATCTTCTAAAATGAAAACTTTTGGACTCTAGAGTATTCCTTTAAAGATCGAGTTTCACTTTAGCTTTGTCTCCAGTTTTATTAATAGGAATATTATTTGTGAGGAGTATACATTACAAGGCATCTTCTTATTAATGTATCCACTCAGGACTTTATAACTAATATAAAGATATGTGAACTTAGAGCTGTGCTTTGATGTAATCCTATTGTAATTGAAAAATCTTTTGTCAAACAAACTTGTGTTGAATATAATTTACAGCTTCTTTATATATATTTTTAATAACTTGAATATAAATGGTGTAAGCTCTTTTTAAAAAAAAAACTCTCTAAAGTAGTTTTATTTGCACTTTATTATAAGCCTTTTTTAAAGCAATAGAACTTAAATGTAGTTCTTTTTTTCTCCCTGAAATTCTCAGTTATATCTCTCGATAAATGAAAAGATTCAATAGTAGATCTACTTGTCATAAAACTGAACTGATTCTGTGACATTTTAGTATCACAATATATTTTATGGTTGATCGCCCTCTCTTAAAGTTTTAAAATATGACTCATTAATTTAATTCCTTTATGATTGGTACAATCTTATTCATCGCTTTAGTTTTTATAAATAGGTATCAACATAGTCTTTTTCTATTCATTTGATATTATTTTAGTCTTTAAAATCATATTATATAAGTTGATGAGCTAAAAACCTCTTTCATGTTATATATATTTTCAAACATCTGTTGGAATGTTATTCAGTCATATTGCTTTTCTACAGTTCTTCTTTAAAGCCTTCCAAATTTTAGCTTTACTAATGTGCCAGATGTAGGAGTGATTTTTATTTTCAGTTTAGCCTTAAATCAACTGATTTGTCACAAACTTATAAAAATAACTCGTCCATTTAATTTGAATGCCATTCTTTTTAAAAAGTGCTATCTAATCTTTATCTTTCATGCATTTTGCTTCAGTTAAATTTTTTGTTTCTTATCTCTTACCTTAACAAACTTGTATTTATGTGTTTTTTTTTGTGTCAAATTTGTTTTATAGGTTTTCAAAGGCCACATTCTTTGCATTATAGATTGTTTTCTTAGACTATCGTCAAACTACAATACATTTCTCTCAATTTTACTTATTCTTACATTTAAATCATTTTTTATGATAAAGTTTTCTCTCTTAATTTTTTTGTACATCTTGTTTCTATCATCAAGTATTCTTATTGTTTGGGGTTTTTCCTTAGATTCTCCCAGCACATTTTGCCCACCTTCCTGATATAGTTAGCAACCTTAATTTACATAAGATCAGTTTTTCTCATAATATATCATTATTCAAGTTTTAAAACCTCTCATCTTAAATATATTTCTGTCATCAACTTTTAGAGTTCAAGGCATTGTTTCGGAACAATCATCAAAAATGGAAAATATAATTTATGAAATATCCTAAACTCCAATAGATATAATTTATTGTATTTCACACCATACACATTTAAATATTGCCATTAATTTTATTTCACATCTAAGACAAATCTCAACATGAAAAGCTAACCACATTAGTATGACTTAAAAAGCCACCAAGAGACTTTGTATTTGTTATCACTTTATTTAGAAACCCTTTGCTTTATGGTTGGCACCATGGCTTCATTCACAAACTCTACAATCTCATGTTGGTTTTCACATAAGTATGACTGAAAAAGCCACCAAAAGGCCTTGGAACTTTCAAATTGTTCCAGATACTTGAGCTCATGCTTAACTATCATGAATAATGTGCATCATTCATCCATTGTAACGTATGAGTCATGCGCATTGTGCTTGATTTAGACTCCATTGACGAGAATTTTCATTAATGGCCAATGGGCGATAGAGATCTTACGCGAGGGTGATCGTCTTGAAGAAAAACGTCACAACCAAAGAATCAAAAATGCGAAAAGAAAAGGGAGAAGTCACAAATTGTTTCATGGAAAAGTCGAGAGTGAAAAACCATCGTAGCATTTTGGTGGGAAAGGCTTCCAATAGCTCTTGATCTTACAAAGTACAAGTAAATGCTCCTTAAAATACAGAATAGTCAGCCCCAATGTTCTTTGCATCTCCAATTCTTGTGGACAACAAACTTTCCTCATTTGTTGATTCACTAGCAGTCATTTGTCATAATTATAGTGTTTTACATGTATTGTTCCTGCATGAAAAGGTTGTGGCTAGTGAGTTTAGTCTCATTATTGAACTTGGTATGTCAAGGGCGTGAGTTGACTGTTGGCGTGGACAAAGGGACAGCATTGAACGGTAGCTATAGCTTAACCTTGAGATGTCGACTTCAAAAGAGGAAGTCTTTCTTTGATTGTTGAGTCTTGACCTCCATATTCCCTTGTTTGGATGAATTTGTTTTGATCTTCAACTCGTAGATTTGAGCCTCATCTTTGAATCTTTGAGTAAATTGGCTGGATGAATTCCCAAACATCTCTTGTCATTGGTAAGATCATACAAGTGTCGTTGATTTTTGGTGCCATGTAATTGCAAAGCCATGCCATTATCGTGGAATCTTCTTCGTCCCATGCTGTATATCTCAGATCTCCCTCCTTTGGTCTGGTTCCAAGAATGTGACTATTACCTATAGTTTTACCCAGTTGAGACCATTTCAGGTAATTTTTTCTATTCATTCTGTAGACTGTATTGCTTTGTAGTTCTCGGAGAACTTTGGGAGACATTGGTGTCTCTGTGCTGTGGGACCTGGTTTCAGTGGCAATAGTGGACTTGTTTGGTTATGGAAAGTAGACTGATTATGGAGAAGGTTTTGAAGGTGGTGTGGCTATGAAGGCCAATTACTAAGTTCAGTTGGTGATGAAGGCTTGAGGATTGTCAAGACAGCAATTATGGCCAGAAAACAATTTCCCAAGGTTTACTTCCCTAAGGGTCTCATAACATGTCAAAATTTGAGAGGATTTACACTTTTGTATATTCATTCAAATCCAGTCTATCTATGCCAGGGGTATTTGCACTTTTAGCAGAAAGTATAACATATTCTTGTTCTTGATCTCCTGTTCAGAAAGAAACATTAACTAGGGAGCTTTCAGCATTAAGCATGGATTTCCTAACCAATTTCATTCTAAATATAGCTGTCAGAATTTTCTCTTGGCTGTCAGAATGTTTCTCCTGTCTGCAATAATCGGTTCCCTTATCAAGGATACCGTAATATCTCCGGAAAAGACTTTCTGACAGTAACACTTTGAGTTTGGTTTCATATGTTGATATAAATATTTGATTGTTTAACATGGAAATGTACAATTTCAATGTGCTACCTTGGAAATGGGTTCATGCTAGCACTTTTTGCAACTTCGAAATTTTGGATCAAATGCATATTTGATTATCTTTTAATTACTTGTGAAATTGGATTTCACATGGTACAATACTTGGCTGGTAGATATGTTTAACTGATTGCTGCCAGGTGTGTTACACATCAGTGGTGCTGATAGATTGAGAAGCAGACCATTTGATAGAGTTGATGGGTTGGTTTTTTCGTTTTTTTTGTTTTTTTAAATGTTGGGGTGGGTTTTTTTGGATTTTAATCATAGAATCTGTGTTGGCAATCCATTATCTTACTTGCCGCTTTGACAGCCTGATCACTTAGGTTCAGCCCTGTTTACTTGGGAGTCTTTTGTCTAACATATTGTAGTCGTTTTCTGGTTTTTTTGATTGGACAAGCCTGCTTAGCAATTGCAGATATCCAGTATGGGTGAAAAATGAAACTTGTGTGTTGGGCTTCCAGGTGCAAACGTTTGGTTGGTTTTGTACCTCTCCTGTGAATCTTTGCCTATAGATTGCATGTGCAGGTCCTTCGCAAGTAAAGTATGAATTTAATTATTTTTAATCCCTTCACTTCGCCAAAAATGTTCAATGATATTATCTCATCATACTTTCGTTTTTTTTTTATTTGGTTGTTATACACTTATAATAGAGTTGATTGCTAGTTTAATGGATGGAAAAAATGATTTAAACGTATATATTCTTTTGACTTGGGGCATTTTTAGCTCCTAGCCTTATAAACTTTTTGCTTATTCTCCATCATGTTGCAGGTTGATTTTTTTAAAGTTTTTTGCATCACTTTTGAGTGGTTACCGCAACTTCATTGTAAGTTATGTGAATTGGTTGGATAACTTTCATATGTACCATTTCTTTTCATTTCATTTACTTTTTCTAGGAAAATAGTGCAAATAACATCTTCAATTCCCAAGCATTTCTGAAGAAGCGTTCTCGATCTACCAGTCAATCTATTGAATCGATGGCTATGGTATGTTTCTAATTCTGACCTGTCTGTCTTAATTTTGGTTTTTTACATTCTTATTTGGGATATATAGTTCATTAATCCTGTGTTCAGTATGTAAATGTTATTTTCTGCATAGTAGATAACTGAGGATCTCTACCCATTGAGCATATTTATTGTGGGTGACTATGGACTTTCTTTCAACATGCTTTAGATTTTATTTTGTGGAAGATTTATGGGGATTTTTTTGGGCATACAACTGCTAAGTCTCTAGTAAGTAGTAACCAATTGAACTAAAAGCTTAAGCTTATAGATTATGATGAGAGTGAGTTTATATTTGAACTATCCCCCTTGGACAAGTTCTTAGGCTTTGATTGACTGAATGCAGCATGTCATTCTTCAACCTAAAGCTATAGATAACGGGACGCTGGGGCTTGAACTCGAGAACCTGTTTATCTGTAATCAACTGATCTAAAACCTTAAGCTTATATGCCATGAATAATTTTACATTCCTACTAGAGCATTTTCGTGCCTGGGGAAACCTATTGCTGTCTGATTTTTACGATAGAAGATTCTATTTTGTGCATTGTGTCGCAGCTAGATACCCTTATCAAAAAAAAAGCAGCTAGATACCTTTTTACTGGTTACATTCCTTTGAAATTACTGATTTTTTGTCAAAATGTGCTCAAGTTTGTTAACTTATTGACTAAAATTATTCATTCTAAGTTACTTATCTAAAGCATCACTGAAATGCTTTATGTACTACAATTGTATAGCTTTTATTTTACTTTCTGTAAGGATGCAACCCTGGCACCTCTGTTTCTTTTCAATTTTCACTTCTGCTATTGAGTTTTAGCAGGCCATATTTCATTCATTAGTTGTTCTGTAATATTCTTCTACATTTGTATATATGGCATTTATGTTTTATAACTTTTGCCAGATTGCACAATTTTTAGATTCTCAAGGTTTCTTGGACTATCTGGAAAGGTACATCAATTCCGATGAAATCTGTAATAATCTTCTTGACAAATTACAAGATGCAATAGGGAGGGGTCAGGATCCCATGATCATTTTCCCTTCCACAGAGGAGCCTGAGATTATAGCTATATCAGCAGCGAACGCTGGAGCTGCAGGCAGGGTGTTCATGTCATTCTCTGTTGTTTTTTACTTTACCTCAATAGTATGTCATTGCTAACTAAGTTAAAATATATGCATACTTAATCTAGGATGTTTTGTTTGCATTACTCAGATTCTCTTTTCTTGAGCAGTTCTGTTTTGTAATTTAATCATGGGTAGGTGAGAAGTATCATTACAACCGGTTTCCTGCAAATGTGAGGACCGAGGAACACGAAGAAAAGCGTAGGTCAATTCTAGCACTAGCAAGTGGTGCATTAGACTACTCAGGAAAACAGTCTCCAAGGTATGATTAAATCTTCTATATTATTTTGGATTAGGCCGATTTTGAAAAATGGCTTCTTTCTCCTATTTGGTTTTTCTTTCACCAGTTCACCTTCCTTGCTTGGAGTTGGTGATTCTAATGGAGATACATTGAGTCCTAGGGAGAGGGCTGTAAGTTTTTCTTTCTATGCTATTTTAGAATGGATAAAATAAGTAGTATGAATTTTTAATTGAATAATTACAAATATGACTCAAGAAAGACAATATTACACATCAAACTTTTGTTATTTGCTAACAAAATTAAAGTTCTTGTCAAATGTTGGGGTTACTTTCATTATAGATATTGAGCATATTCCATCATGGTTTAGTTTTCCAAGTTAACTGTCTAATATTCTTCTAGTACATATATGGTATTACAAAAGCATTTGCATATGAACAATATGTTTTACTTGAGAATTACAAGGGAAATGACCATGACAAAGATTGGAAAGTTGAACTTGAGTTGAACTATTGCAAGCATCGTAAATAGAAGTTATATGTGTAATTGCACCTTTTTTATTCTGCTTAACTATTGTTAAGTCAAAGTGGTTACACACAATATGAAAGTTTTTTGTTTTGCAACTTCTGCTCATGTTATGTGCAAATGGCTAAATTCAAGAATATGACTTTCTTATGCCTCTATGGTATGCAGGCAGAGAGGGAGCGCATGGTCTTGGATATCCAAGTAAAGCTGCAGGTTAATCCATTTTGATAGTCTGCACTTCTAACAAATTTTATTATTGTTTTTCTCATTGGTGATCATAGTCCCTTTCTCAGAACTCTCTGCCTCCTGCTTATCTGAACGACAGACTCACGAGATGCAGTCTGCAACATGCACTGTGAGAGGAGCAGTGTAGTTGACTAGGCGACATAAAACCATAACTTACAAATATGCACAAAATTGAGCAGATAATAGGCCATAAGTGTCCTGAATAAATAGTGTACCCTTCAAAATATTATATGTCAAGTCATAAGATTATACACTTGTATTTGATGATTAAAATTATAAGAGGGTCACAAAATATCCCCAATATTTGGATATTTTTTCTTGAACCTTCCAGGATAAGTTAATTGGTTTGTGTTGTTTGTGTGATGGTTCTGATTTCGACGTGATCAGACCAGTTTTTGACCAACACAAGCCCATGGAACTTAGATGTGGTTAACTATGCACACATAGATATTATATCGTCATACAAATCAAGGCAGCTCAGTTTATCTGGCATCCATTTATAGCATAATAAAATATTTGATAGGGTGATTGTTTGGTGTGATGATTCTGATTTTGACTCCGTCAGTGCTAAGCTTTCATGCACGGAGATCCATAAGAATCAGATGTATCTAATGTAGGCCACAGGCTTCATAATGATTTCATAATGATTTCAGTCAAGACTGCAGAACCTTTATGACATCCATATATGGCATAATAACATACTGTTCAAAATGGGTAATCTATCAAAGCTTTCAGCTGTAGGGAATTAGGCTTGGACATGAAGTAGCTCAAATTTTCTGAGTGCTACAGAATCTAATTAATCAATGCATTATCAGTGGTTAATTTTTGCATGCCATTCACCCTAATTGATTGAAAATTTACTAGCTCAGTAAATTTGGTGGAAAGCGCACAAATTCATTAAGCAAACCCATGTCCACAATTTAATGAAGAAAACTCTTTCAATAGTTGAGAAATAGTACTAGTTAATGTTATAAACTAGACCTATGTGATTATAAATGTTTATGCAGCACTATAAAATTTGTTTTCTCTAAATATAATTTTGGGGAAGTCCCTGAAATTTATGATATAATTAGTATAACAATCCTATGCATGTAATTAGGCAGCTTTGATCTAATTCAAACTATTGTGGGTGTTACAGTTACTCATTATGGAGTAATCCTAGCATCTTAGGAAGTTGAAAAAACCTTATTTTCAGGAATCGTGTCCTTTGATCTGGTGTTACACTGTTTGGGATATTGTCATATCTGTGGCTTGTTTTACTGCATCTGTACTTGTTTCATATGTATTTTTAACAAAAGATGGTGCAAACAGGATTTTCAGCATTATAGATCGAAATGTCAAAATTTATTTGATAACTAGAAAGATTATACATAAGAGTGGTTTTTGGATGTTTAGCATGTACTGCATATTCAGATTGGTTAGTCATGCATGCAGGACTGAGGAACCATAACTACATGAAAGCTAGAATTGCTGTGGAAAGTCTATTCTATATGATGTTAAATGGAACTGCCTGCTTTTACATTGTTGGGGTGTGATAGAAAAGAATTTGCAAAAGTTGCATTAATCCGAATGGAATTTGTAACTTGACTGAATGTCAAAAAGGGACTCCAGAAGCCAACTATTGGAGTTGGGACTGTTGCACTATTGGCTTCATGATGAACAACACAAAATACTAGTATTGCTGCTCACTATCATATTGTATGCCACAATGAAACTTAGTGTTCTGTCTCAACATATAAATGCATGTTTGTTGGTGGAAGTCATTAGTTTTGGCTCTTAGGCGTGTTGCGTAATAATTTATCTGGTTGATTTCTTAGTTTTGAATTTGTGGCTTTGGGCTATTGTTAGGGATTATGGTTGCGTCTTCTTAAACTAGGGGCAACGGAGGATCCACTTTCATCATTTGAGTATGGCACAATTTTGGGTATGCATTAAAATAATTTTTTTTGATAAAAATGCATTAAAATAAATTTTTTTGATAAAAATGCATTAAAATAATTACTTTATCTTATGAGATTTGTGAATGTATTGTCTGTTTTCCTTTTTTGGTAATTTGTTTTTTTTTTTATTTTTTTGCAGCCCTGATTGAGTCCGATGCTGAAGGAATTGGGGGAAGTGGGTTTGTTGAATGTATCAGGGAGCACATTCATTCGGTAAAGTCAACCTCCATCCCTTTCTGACTATTTCTATTTGTCAAGCCAGCTAAGCAGTTATAATCGCCAGGGATGGCAGTGTCGGTTAACAGATGAGCAGTTCATAGCTGTTAAAGAACTCGTAAGTTTGTTAATTATCTTAAAAATGATTGTTTTGACATTTTCTCAAAATCTTGCTATTTCGTCCCTTTGTAAATATTTCTATTTTTTGTTCTTGATGTTGCCAATATTTTGCCTACATTCAGTGTCCGTTTTGGGGATAACTTTTTTTGCTGATTTTGCCATATGTTGCTATTTGTGAATGATGTGAAAAGATGGCAACTTGTTATGCTGAGCTTTTTGTAAGATAAGATGTAAAATAAATTTGATAGTTATATTGAAATGTGTAGGATGTGAATTATACTAGGGATTATATATGATGTGAAATAAAATTACATTTTATTGTTAAGAATTGTGTTGCATGTGAAAAATTAGTTGGCTAATTAACTTTGGCTTTTGGATGCATTGCTAAACTAGTTTTTAATCAAATATTTGGTACCCTTGACTGCATAAAAAGTGATTTGTCATTGTAGCCGTGGTCTATTTTAGCTAATACGAATGTGCACAAAATGCTGGTTTGTAGTTTTTAGGTATTTAAATTGATCGAGAAGAACTTTTTCCTATACAATAACAACCACCACCACCAGGACTTTATCTCACTAGGTGGGGTCCTTTATTTTTATTGCATTCTATCAGTTAATAAATTCGAGAAAACCTTTTTCCTGTGAATTGAAAAATAAAAGAACAACTTTTTCCTACATTTGACATGCACCTATGGTTGTTCATATCATTGTAATGGTTGTGGCATATGGCCCTTGTTTAGTTGGACAAGGCTATAAATGTGATGACGGATAGATTACACAGGATGGATGTGCTTCCACTGTTTTATTATTGCTACCTGTTTTGAGTTATTGCTGAAATTCATTTTTCAACAGATCTGGCATGTAACTAAGCACATGTCCCTTGATTTTTTCTTGCTATTTTCTCTTAGTGCAAATTTCTGATTAACCATGATACAAATGTTGAGGACATGGATCTATAGTTGGTATTTCATGTTTCATTAGCTAAAGTGTTGATTTTTTCATTGCTTTCTTTTTTTGATAGTTGTGTCAAATGAATGAGTTATGGTCCAATAACTATTCTTACATTTTTGAACATCACTCAGAAAAGGCTGGCTATCATTGCTTGTTGATTGAGATCATCATCTTTATAACTATTTGTTGACTTACGATTTTTTTGTAATCATATATGTCCAATGTTGCCTATGGTTTAATTCTCGCTTATTGTTTTTCGTAACTTTTGTTGAGCCCATTCTTTTCCTAATCCTTGGACAGTTATATTATCTTTTGCCTTATTAATTAATCTTTTCTGCTCTTTGTTATGTATGATCCAAGTCACTTTATTTATTTGGTAACAAACATTTGTGTCCCTTGAAACTCCTTATTTGGTTCCTCCTTTTTAATGGTTTTTACCATTGAGGTCCTTCTAACAGATACAGTTACAGTTTTTGGTCTATTGACATGTCAAAACACTCTTCTTTTAAACTTTTTCTACTATTTTACCCCTATTGATCATTATAAGTGATTGACAATTCGGAGATTTTTATAATTGTCAATAGTGGAAATTTCAAACAAATTGTTTGTGGGGATTTTTGATCTGTCAAATGCCAAAAAACTGCATTTGTTTTCATTAGGACCTAAATGCTAACAAACTTTAAAAAGGAAAGGCCAAATTGGGGATCTCTGAAAGCTGAGCAGCCAAAGTGCTATGGGCCCTTAAACCCAAAGACCAAGGGGAATTTTACACTAGTTTTTTGTTATTTTCTCAATGAATTGCAATTCGGCATTCTTTGTAACATGTTTATTTATTGCTCTATTTTTTAATTTTACTGCACATCTGTCTTAATTTTTTGTAATGCTAACTTCTATATTTTGTGATCTATTTGTTTTGAACCGTATGCTTCCATATAACAAACTTGTATTCTTGTTTTGTATGTATGATTTTCCTTTTATGTTCAAATCATGCTATTAGTACATGATTCTTTAGCCCTTATGTTGAATTTGTGTAAGATATAAAATAAAATTTATTTTTTTTATTAAAATGTGTTAGACATAAAATAAATGATTTTTAATGCTTGAATTTGTGTGAGATGTGAAATAAACTTTATTTTTATATTACATTTTGTGTTGGATGTGAAGTAAAGATTAAAAATTTAATTGGGCTCAATTAATCTTGAACCAAATAAGGCCTTAGTGGCACTTCTTCATTTGTGCCAACTAGCATTGTTAGTACTAGTGATGTGGCGTCCCCCTTTCGGATTACCACGAAAACAAAACTTATTTCACAGGGATGATTAAAAAAAATCAAGTCAAATATCTTTGATAAAATTATAAGGTGATTTAAAATTTACAGCAGAAGCAATATAAATAAAATACTAAATTGAATTACAGAAAACATGTCATAAACAAATTTATTTATATACAGGCTATATTTAGTAGTCTCATTCTTTCATCATGTTTTATATAAAAGTTACAGGTTAAACTAAAATATATAAAATTTTCTGATCTTAGTGCTCGTCCTCCCTCGTGTCTTTTTTTCCACTAGTACATGTCAATAAAGACATTTGTCTATCGATCCCAGGACAAAGTGGATAATAAGAATTAACGTGCTAAATGAAAATATTTGCACTCAGAGATCATTTTAATAACAATAATGACATATAAACATGGTAATTAATATGTGGCGTCCTGGCTACCAAAACTCGGCCTCCCTTTTAAAATTGTCTGAATTACTAGTAACCAAGACATCAAACATATAGTTTGATAACATGTAGCATAAAAGTTAAAATATCTTAGAACCACTTTTTATATCCCTCGTCATATCCCGCGATTCTTCTATTGCAATACTTGCTACCAAAAATGGAAGAAGTCTGTTAATATAGACTCTATAGGTAAAACAATGTGTCAACTACAAAATAACAAGAATTTTAAAACAAGTAACATATATTATGAGAAATGATAGAAATAATCATTAGTGAGCCAAAGGGACTTTCAATAATTATTTATACATATATAAATGCATGACATTTCTTATTTTAAAATATCTTTTGTATGTGCAATATAAATATCATACTAAAGTGATGCTGTGCGAGAGTCGCTAAAGCGATTCACACGACCAATAAAGGACACGTACTTAGGTAATAAAGCTGTTAAAAACTATAGTCATGATAATTAGATCAAAAGACATTATTCAATATTTTAAAATAATGCAATTTAAATGCAATATTATGCTACTAATTTGAGGAGATTGAATTAAGTTGAGAAGATTATAGTATTTAGTAACAACCACATATTCACATAAACTTTTAATAGGTTTTTTAAATAGATTAAAAATGCCCCAGCAAAACATGAGAAAATGAAAATAGGAAATTATCAAATTAATAAAGATTAAACATCAAACATTAAACTTAACTCCTTAATTCAGGGTAATGAGGAGTTTTCAATCTGTCAAAGTTTATTCCATGAGTTTCAGCAAACAAGAAATTGACTTAGACGAAGTTCAGCAATTCATAAACATTTGCAATGTAATAACAATCAATTTTAAGAATTGCTGCTGGTTGAGGTAAAAGTAAGTTTGAATTTTGACAAATGCAATTGCGAGGTTCATGTTTAAAATGAGCACAATAAAGAAGCATTACGAGCAAGCAGCTAATGCATTAATGGCAGAAATTGGAACTTAGTGGAGAACATAGGCAAGAGCAACGATAGCTGCCATTGTTTACATAATCCCCAAAATAACTATTTTGTTCTGATTCACATCCCATAGCTCAACTACACAATTAATGAAAAATAATGAAATGACAGGAATAGATCTTTAATTTCCAAACCCTTCAAATAGCTAGGAGGTTCAGGCAAAGGATAAGAAAGCATGGATTCACCAAGAGATATCAGAGGAATAAACCCAGGTTCCAAAAAACCTCAAGTCTCCACTGGAAACCTGCAGTCTCTCTGCGTTTTCGGTCTGAACTAGCACCGTCTGCGCCGGTCAACAGAGGAATAAGAAAGCTTTTACTCAACTCAAACTCTGGTGAAAATCTTATCACAAGTAACCACTTATCAACTCCAAATTCTCAGGTTTATATAAGAGGAAGATGGACTGGAAGTTGCCGGCTAAATGCGAAGATGTCGCGTCGTCGTGGTCGACGTGATGAGAAACTCATGAAATCTGTTGGACGTGGTAACCTGGATGCGACTCGGCGAAGCAGGAGTGGCCGAGTGAGGCAAAGCTGCCGTCTGGCTCGACGCGACGCAAGATTGGCAGAAAAAGGAGGCCCAATCCAATTTAGGGCCGGATGTTGGAAAACTTGGACAACCAACATCTCCATATACCATCACCTAAAAGATGGTTGCATTCATGATATAGAAGTCATTCTCAGGTAAGGTACCTTAGAACCATTAATGCCAGGTTTGGTTACGTATGATTGTTTAAGTCTATAATATTATTCTGGATTAGATATCAACTCCTCATGTTTGGGAACTATTTTGACATTAGGATTGGAGCGTTAACTGGTTTAATGCCCAATATACCATTATCTTCAAGCATGCCTAAGACATATCGTGATATGTATATTCTCCTTCTCCCTAATTGTTGGTCTAAAACTATTGATGTAAATGAACTTTTATATCCCATATGATGATGATATCATCTTCATAGGCAATGAAAAGAATTTGCCTTCCAGAGTTTGATGTCCTTGGAATGTTGAGTGATCTGACAAGCTACATGACATGTCAAATTGAATTAGAGCCGAACTAAACCAAGCCTAAGGGGATTAGTTCAAGCCATATAGTGAATTCTTCAACTTGTAGATTACTTCCCTTGTGTAATGAACCCAAGTGGTTGCTCTATATAAATCTCTTCAACCATTCATGTAGAAAAGCATTTTTAATATCTAGATGATATGAGGGCCATTAAGGCATTGCATGAAAGCTTTCTTGGTTGCGAGAGTGATGGTATGCATATTCTCAATGTTGTATGTTTGAGTGTAACTTTTTACCATAAGTCTAGCTGTTAAATGATCTACTGAACTATTGGAGGAAGTTCTCATAGTGTACACCCATTTCGACTAGGGGTGGCAAAATCGGTTGGTGAGGCGGGTTCAACCTAAACCTGAATCTGACCCAAGCCCAATAGCTCAAATCAAATCTAACTCATTTATTAAATAGGTCAAGATCAATGACCTGAACTCAACTTGATTAATAAGTATATAATATCCTTTGATTCAAACATAGAGATATTGTCCACTTTAGTTTTAAGGAACTGTATGACTCGAGTACTTCTCGGGAAGTCATCCATCTCCATACTGCACCATTTCAAACACGCTTAACTACAAATTTTTCCTTCATTAGCCTCATGATTTTTTCCCAAAAGGTGCCTTTACCTTTTGGGATCACGTTATACATTTATACAACTCAGGATCTCCCCTCCCTTTTTGATGTGGGGGACAATTCATTCTTGTACATCTCCCACCACTATTTTTCGATCTAAAAGCCTGTTATGAGCCACATTTTGTCCCAGTAATTCCCTTCTTTTGGGACATCATCTAGTAATCACTCTTGCTTTCTCGGCTATAGGCATCACAAAGTGGTTTGGGTCAACTCGCCAAACCAACTTGTTTTTAGAATAAATATTGATAAATTGGTAACCCGAACTCGACCTGATCCGTCTAATTTTAATCCAGTTCGTTTAATAAATTGGTCAAAATTCATAAACCAAATTTGGAATTCCTGAGTTGAGTTCACGAGTTAGGTCATATATTGTCACCCCTATATCTAACTATTGACTTCCCTAAAGGAAGTGGATTTAAGTCTTAGGTGTCATTAGAGTGTTGTGTTGACATTCCATCTATCATAGCTTGTTACCCTGGATGGGTTAGTACATTTTATGATTTGGAAATAAATACTGATGTCAAGGAAGAAATGAAGACAAAGTAATATAAAGATAAGGCATCGTAAGTTAATGAGATAGTGGATGGGAAGTGCATCGATGAGTACTTTTGCTAAATGCAATAGGAAAATCAATAAGATCTTGGTTAGAGGTGGAATCAACAACTGGAGTAGTGTTTGAATGGGTAGTGAAATCCTCGAGAGAAGCTATGACTGTCTTAGGCTGAGGTCACACTTGTAATGGTTTTGGCGTTTTTACTGATGGTATAGTGGAAGGTGAAGGAATAAATAGGGCAACAAAAACTAAAAGTGGCTTTGACATGATTTTTAAGGTAGTAGATGCACTAGTGAAGAACATGGACTCAGTGGTCACATATGTTAGAAAAATGCTTGATGTAACTAAGGGGAATAATAGTGGTTCACTTTTCTTGAGATGAGAGTACCTTATAAAGGCACAAGATGACAGTTTGTCCTCAACAAAGGACACAATGGACAAAACAAGGACAACCAAATACACATGGAGGAAGACTGTAAATTGAGTTTCTAGGAATGAGGATAGAGAATGGGTTCTTATCATGAAGGATTGATAAGGTAGCACGCTATGGATTACGTCGTACCAGTATCATATGGAACCACATATGATGTAACAGGGTATTGTGTCCTCAACTAAATGCTTGTTCTTCCATTCAGCATTATCATTTTGTTAGGATGTATGTGAATAAGAAAACTAAGCATCCCTTGCCTTGATTGATAGGACTGAAGGGTGATTGGGAAGTACTCTTTTATTATCACTACGGAAGATGTGAATGGGATTTCCAAACTCTGTTTGAATTTCAGCATATAAGAAATGAATATAAAAAATAACTTAGAATGGTGATTTGAAATATTTTTAGATATTTAGGCACCTGAATTGAAGCATTTGTAGGTGAGTTTGAAATCCTGTTAAATATTTAGGCACCTGGATTGCACTTGTAAATATGAATGCATGCATATTTGACCAAATGTGGTTGGGTTGTAAATGTATGGAGTCTAGAAACTGGGCTTGTTAATTTGGAACCCCTTTCTATAATATTTATATGCTTCTTCGACATATGAATGACATGCTCCATGAACATGGTTCTTTGTTTATTTTCTCAGCACATGTTTAGTGTGATGCACTTTTTGTGAGAATGTTTATTGATTTCATACTGTTTTTTCATCGGTCCTTTTTTGGATATGTCTAGATTATTTTGTTAATTTAGCATCTTTGCGCCCAGCTTAAAACAGCTGTCAGCCGTGCTCTTTCTCGTAATGACATGGTTTCTGTAAGAGATGCTCTGGAAGTATCAGCTGAAATGTACAGAAGAGACCCCAACAATGTTCCTGATTATATCCAGCGTCATCTTCTTTCTTTTGCCATATGGGAGGACTTACGGTATGACATTTCTGCAACGTTAGTTTTTTTTACCTGAAGGTTTTGGAATGAAATACATTTTCTGCTCTTTTTTGTTGTTGGTCCCATCTTAATTATGTGAATTATACAGGTTGCAGGGAACTTATTGAGTCAAAATTGTTGTTTACAGGAAAGTTTCTGGGATGATGGTGTATAGCATAAGTGTTAAACGTCAACTTGGTTTTGCTAACTTTTGTAAACTGTGTTGCAATCTTCATTCTGGCTGTATTTTTTTGTTGCCTACAAAAGTTTCATTAAAGACTAATTGTACCGTTAAAATTAGGAGATACGATCTATAATCAATTCCATTCACGAATCTTAAAAGAAAGTACTACATGCTTCACGACCTCCTATCTCTGCATCAAACGAAAGGCATCCACGGGAAAATGATGATGACCTATGAGTTAAATCCTTTAGAAATTTATTTTTATCGTTGCATGGTGATGTTGATTACAGGCATACATACCTGTTCTTGAACTGAGTTGGCATTCCGTGCTTGACCCATTTCATTTGGTACAAAAACAAAAAAGATGAAGCAGGTTATAAATAACATAAAGGTCCTCCATCTTATCCTATGTAGATGCCTCACCCACTCTTTCTTTGATACAAACATTTCTAATGAGTCTATTCCAGCTTGACTACTCATCCATCTCACTATCTACATCTTAGCTACTTTTATGGATATTATACAATTTAATTGCCCAACATTTACTCTTGTATAGGTAAGATAAGTAAATGATTCTCTTCATCTTGATAGACATGTTACCACTTATTGCACTTTTCCATTTTATTCATTTTGGCATGATTTTTTTTGTTCTCCTATATGCTCCCGCTAATGTGGATGAAAACCCCAAGCTATTTGAAGTTCTCTCACAATGGAACATCTTGTCTCACAGCCTTGTCCCCCAGACCTACATTTCATGTACGCTATCTTCACTCTTTTGATCTTGCTTCTAAGGTGCTTCTCCATGATTCTAATTTCTTTGTGTGTCTCATCAATTATGAGTGCAGTCTGCAAAAAAAAGTAAATATTAGGAAAAAAACGTCTCACATTGAATATATTCGCTTAGTTCAAAAAATTGTAGTTCAATCATGATAGAGAATTCCTTCAACCTAGATGCACCTATGACCATTTATTTACTTCAAAATTTGCTAGTTGGTGGTGGTTTTTTTTTGTCACCTAATGCATTTTTGCTTCTGATTTTGAGTAACTGATCCATATTTTACCTGCATCAGTTACTTCTATATGATGTTATTTTCTTATAATAATGATAGTTCAAGTTTGGAATAAAGTCATGCTCTGGTTGATTGTGCATTGCTGACTTTCATAAATGAATGCTTCTTTTCTGAAAACCTTTACTTTCTTTGTCCATATGATCATCATTGACGAAGCAGTAATCTCTAACCTCACTATGACTAGAAAAACATATGCACAGTTTATGTGAATTTAAAATGTAGATGTTACATATAATTTTTAGTTGTCTACATTACTAGATCAATGAATCTTATTCTTTAATTTCTTGAGGAAAAACCTGTACTCTCTTTCATTCGACCATGAAATTACCAAACCAATTGTCATTGATCTTTCACATGGCATACCATTTTAAATTCCACAGTGCTTTGCCATGTCATTAAATATTTTATTTGATAGAAAATATTTTACTTAGTTTGATCTTAACGTAACATGCCTAATGTTCGATATGCTGTCAAATGTTGCGTCATTAAATGGTTGATTCGAATTTGGTCGAAGATCTTCTAGCTGGTCAAAAGATTGCAGATCAATATTTTGGGCTTTGTCGAAAGAGCTTGGTTGATGGGTTCTATCGTGACACATGCGTTTCTTGTGTCTTGATCTTGTGGTTTTACATTTACGATGTGGATTATATTGTGAATTATAGTAAAATTCTAGTGCTGCCCTTGTAGTCTCCCAGCAAAGCAACGCATAATTTATTTGAGCCCAATGGGAAATTGCCATGCTGCATTTTTAATTTTTAAATACTTGAGGACAATTTGCATTTGACATGTGTTTTCGAACTCTAGATTTCAATCGTTTGCCCCCTTTCTACACTTATATTTCTCGATAATGTCTTCTCTAAAGGTCTTGGAGAAAAGGAAGATGTTGATGGGTGATAAGCTTCGTAATTGAATCTTCGATGGAGAAATGAGAAGCTTGTTTCTTCTTTGAAGGTTTTTCGCAGGGAGAGGAAGAAACAATTTGAGGAGCAGGTGAAGTCCCTTTTAGAGATGACAATTTTGTATGACATGGCCAACCAAAGGATAAGGTTGTTGGAAAAGGAGTTGAACAATAATGACAATGATATTGTATCTTCTAAGACTGCCAACATCGAAGCTGAGGAAAGACTTTGTGAGGAAGTCAGGTTGTTGAAGATGGCTCACGTAGATCTTGCGGATTAACATTATCATGGGATCGAGAATGTTAAGCCTCTTGTTATCAAGGAGTATAAAGCATCTTTTGACTGTGCTAAAACTCATTAAAAGTATAATTAAGAAAGTTAGGAATGCTTCTTCAGCCTTGATAGTGAAGGGATTCATCTCGAAGGAGGTTCTTAAGGATTTGAATTCTCAAAAATGCATCTGTGAGATCAAGGAATGCTTCCAGGAGCTCTTTTTTTACATGGACCATCAGCAAAATTTGATGATCTTTGGTCCCGACGAAGAAGTTGGCACACCTACATTCGGGTTAATTGATAGATATCCCAGATAGGGAAGGATTGAGTTAGTCTTAGTTTTGATAACCTAGTTAACTTTTTATTGGGGAGAAAAAACAAATCTCCCCCCTCCTCTCCCTCTTTCTCTCTCTCTGGTTTTCTAAGATGTCATCTCTACCCTCCTAGAGCATGACATGCATGACTAGGCGAGCTGCCACCATTGTTGTCTCCTACAAATTCCTTAGGCTCGTGCAGCCCAATCAATCCTCAGACTCAACCGTATTCAAAGTTGTGTGATAGTGATCGGTTCCACATCGTTCGCCGCAATGCCGAGCACAAGTGGTCACACCGCGTGAGCCCTGCACAACCGAATACCCCTACGTGAACCTTGCAAGGCTTAATGTGACGTCCTCCATGACCAAGCCTCACACGAAATCTCTAGAAGTCACCTGACCCAACTCCTTTCTTCTGGCTCCAGTCCAAGCTAGCGATTCAGTTCCTCAGGCCCTGGGTGGACGAACTACGCAAAACACCTTAAGGGTTTGCAAATTTAAAGAGAAATTGCAATTTGACGCTTGAATTCTCTATTTCAAATAAAAGTAGTGTTTCTTCTTGAGTCCAATTAGTAATTTATTTAAAGCAAGTAGAAATTATGTGCTCAATTTGATTATTTGTTGGCTCTAATTGTGTGACTCCATTATTATTTGCTTATAATTATTATTGAATTTATTTTGTGAGAATCATATTTAATCTTGAACCCTAAATCCGAGTTGAATTTGAACCGATAAACTCTAATCTAATTGATAAATTTTTATTAGTCAAACGATCCGATTTAAATTTTATTTTTAAAATAATTTAATTGCCGAATTAAAAATCTTATTGATCATATATTTAATTTAGATAATATTTCTTGAAAGATAGTTATGGTTCTATTTCTGTTTCTCTTCAAATGACTAGTAGCTATCACTTTTATTTGTCACATGGTAAAGATTGTGGACGGACCTTTCCAGAACTAAAAGAAGGAACACACACCTTCATATATGTATGTATGTATGTATGTATGTATGTTTATTTATTTATATACATTAGTTGTGAATGTATTCCATGATGATTTGTCCTTTGTCATGCTATTTGTCTCCTTGTTTCCTGGGTATGCATTTGGTAGTCAATGATTGATGCTGGAATATTCAATGTGATTTTTTGCCTTGAATGATAATCTCTCTTGTTTTGGGTGTATTCTCTGGCCCAAAATGATTAACTCATCATTTGTTTCTGTGCAATGGCCGGGAGCAATGTGTTGTTTGTATATGATAGCTTATTTCTTTTGCATTCAAATTTTTGTAGCTTTTGGGATTACTATTTTGAATACTTATAGCTTCTGCATTCAAATTTTTGCAGCTTTTGGGATTACTATTTTGAATACTTAATGGAGCATTCTTCTAGCAAGTAAGTTCCTTATAGTTTTTGTTTACTGTTAAGAAACGTTTTTGTCAAATTTCAAAAAAAGAGCTTTTTTGTCTTCTTTTTGGATTGACTTCCATGTTTGGGTTGGAGCAGGGAAAAAGTTTTCTAGTGCTGTGAAATCCTGACTATTTAATACTGTGCACAACTTAAAAGTAACCGTGATGTAATTGTTTCGTTGCTCCAACATGCCTCACACTTTCATACATACAGATGCCATTTGTTACAAATTGATACGGGATGTTTGTTTGAAAATGCAAGTGCGAAGATTAAATAGAGTCATGCTCATAGGCTGTCTTTGGCAGGCCTAAGGCAATTGCTAAGAACAGTCTAGAACAGGTAGAGGTTAGTATTATGCTTGTTAGTTTGCAACAATGCAGCTTTGACAATGGCTTAATATACTCATGACATCTCTCTTAAGGTTTAACCAAGACAATTGGCTCTCTGCAACCTCTATTATCTATTCCATGAAAAATGATAGGCTAAATCATTTGTGTATAACTCCTAAACGAGAAAGTCTCTAATAGATGTTCACGGTAAGCACAATCGGCAATCACAAGATACGTAACCATCTCGCATATTATCTTTCCTTAAGGCTTAACAGATCTAGGACATGTGCACAAGAGAATTCTTTCTTTCTTTCTATATATTAAAATATCATCAATGTACACAACAATGAAGATGTCAATGAATGGCTGTAGGTTTGGGTAATTGGCCTCATGAAGGTGTTAGGGATGTTGGATGGCCCAAAGGGCATATCCAACCTCTCATGTAGACCATCCTTCCATTCATCCTTAAAACAAATTCAAACTTGATAGTACGCACTCTTAAGATCGATCTTTCAGAGGAGAGCGACTCCAATCATCATATCTAGCATGCCATCAAGTTGGGGAATTGGGGAATGATATTTGACGGTGATTTTGTTGATGGCGTTATTATTCATTTCATGCACATTCTCCATAATTTGTCTTTCTTAGGGTTAAGCAACATGGGAAGAGCACAAGGATTAAGACTTGATTGAACCTTTTTTGAAGTAGTTCATTTGCCTATCCTTTTAATTTTGCTTATGGCTGTGATGGGATAAATTTAGGAGCATAGCTCCTGTTACAGGGTCAATTTTTTGTTCTATGTCTCGTTTTGGGGGTAATATGATCATGGAGATCATTCGAAAGCATGTCAAAAAACTCCTTCAGCATAAATACCTCCTCTGGGAGAGGTTCAACTAGGTATCCTTAACTGCAATGGCCCTCATGCAAGAACTCTTAGCTACTTCTTAGAGGCTTATTTCTTGCCTGAAATTTCTTATGCTGATGGCCTAGGGGAATGAACCTATCACAATTTTCTCATCCTTATAGGTGATTGCACAGGTGTTGGATCGTCCGCAATGAGTGACATTTTTATCAAATAACAATGGCTTTCCCAAGATAAGAATTGTAACTTCCATTGGTAGAATATCACACCAAAATTTGTCTTGATATGAATTGTATTGGAGTGGGACTAAGCATTGTTGCTTAATTTCCAATAAAGAAATTGTTTTACCCCGATCTCACTCGTAAGACTATTCTAACCTTCAATTTGGCCAATCCTCTCATTCATATGACTAATCTTCTCGTACCTGCAATCGAACCAAGTCTGAACATTAGCCTTTGAGTTTAGGATCCATAAAAAGTTGTCTGCTATCAAAAATGAGGTATTCAAAACAAGAACCATTATGCATTTAACGCAAAAAAATAAATATGATCTAAATGATATTGATAAAAGTATGCCTTGACTTGACCTGAGATTCGGATATTAAATATGATATAGTACTAGTGGCTTGAAGATGCAAGAGGAGATTTATAATACTAAGAAATTATTCAATAAATAAATTAATTGATTGAATTTTTAAATAAACTGGATTGAAGGTAAGTAAAACTTAGCTACTTTGGCAATGGTATACTTGACTTTTAAATAAATCAGGATTTTTCAACAGGATTCTCATAATAATGACTAGCAAGGATTTATTTGTGCTCAATAATAAAAGATAATACAATGAAGCAATTTCAAAATAGGTCCAAATAAACTAATATAAATATAGCCAAACTAATGTAATTCTTGGAAATTCATACTTTAGCCTAGAAGGGTTGGAATTTGATTAAAGATAGAACTAGCTGAGCGTGTCTTGGGTCATCACTCATGTGATGCCTGGCTTGGGTGGGGATGGCACGCACTTCCAATTTGGATGAAGGTGGCATGCCTTGCTTGATGTGCTCTCATTGATGAAGGAAGCACTTGGGTAGGCATGCTTGCATGTTGGGGTGGTGGTGAATTCGATATGAGGTATACGTTGAATAAGTTGTGTGTTTCGATTGGAGATGTGATTGCGGGGAGCGATGTTGTGAGAACCGGGATGTTGGGTTTAGGGCCACTAGCAGAGACTAGGTCTGTCAATGGATCAGATCATGACCCGATCTGATTTGAGATTCGATCTGATTATACCCCAAATGATTTTTTTTTTACCCCCCAACCCGCCTCATTTACTGACCCGATCTTTTTATAAATAAATAGATTAGATATGGATCATCATTGACCCAACCTATTTAAAATTTGACCTGTTTATATAATTTAATTTATAGTTCATGCTGAGATATGTTGTGGCTAATAATCTTTTTGTGAGAAGGCTTAAGTAAATAATACCATTATGATTTATTAATAAAGGATTCTTATATATTATACCAGACTTACCAGTAGATTATAGTGTATAGTGCTCCTATTTTCATAGTTTACTCTTATAAGTTTATACTTCACAATATATATATATATTATAAATACCGATTTTTATATTAAATTATTTAATTAATTTATGAAAATATAATATTTTTTCTTATTTATTTCTAAGAAATTTAATATTATTCTAAATTTAACTAGGAAAAATACTTAAAAATAACGACTTTTATTGTAAATGGATTAAACTCGAAAACCCGAGTTCCGACCAGATCTGATTTCTGACCCGAGAGGATCTGGATCGACCATGACCCAATCCAATATATATGGGTTCGGATCCGGGTCGGGGTCAACCCGTCCGAAATCCAATCTGTTGATAGGCCTAGCAGCAATAGTGTTATCATTCAAGGATACTGCGGGCGTAGCTGCAAAGAATGCAGCAGCATTGGTGGGAGCTAAATCAATAAAGATATTGAGGGAGATGGCGGTGGAGCGGTGCTTGCACAATGGTCAACAATCGGATGATGTGATGCTTGTGTGCTGGGTAGAATGGAGCAGCGGAACAATGGTGCAACCGTGAACAAAGCGAAGTAAGCAATGATGTAGTGAAGGGAGGTGGTAGATCGGTGGGAGGACTATAGCAAGTTGGGGTTTATGGTTCCTCACTCCTAGGATTCAGCTCTTCCCTAACTGGAATATCATTCAAACGATTCCAATTTCTTAGGGGAAGAACAATATTATTTCATTGAACAATCAACTTGTATAAGAATGGAATTTCAAGAACTCAGATTGATTATTTTCTTATAAGGAAACGAGATCGCTTGGATTGTAAAAATTGTAAAGTCATTCCAAGTGAATGTTTGATTACCCAACATCGATTAATGGTTTTAGATTCCGAGATAAAGTATTTGAGAAGAAATAATAAGTCAAAATCCTATCCTCGGACTCGATGGTGGAATCTAAAGAATGAGAATAAATGTATATTTAAGAAGAAGGTTCTAGAACTTGGGCAATGGAATATTAACGGGGAAACTGATCTTATGTGGTTGACAGTTGCTAACTGTATCCGTAAGGTGGCAAAGGATGTGTTGGGAGAATCTAATGGAATGATTCCAAATAATAAAGATACTTGGTGGTGGAAAGATGATGTACAAGAAAAAATTAAGGAGAAGAAGATTTGTTATAGAGATTGGTTTAAAAACAAAAATAATGATAAGTGGGAGAAATATAAAGTGGCTCGACGAGAGTCTAAGAAAGCAGTAGGCATTGCAAAAAATATGGCTCTTGAGGATTTATATAAGAAGTGTCTGAAAGACAATTATATAGGATTGCCAAGGCAAGAGATAGAAAAACTAAAGATTTAATTGAAGTAAAATGTATTAAAGATGAAAATCAAAGAGTACTTTTTATGGAAGAAGATATCAAAAATAGATGGATGAGTTACTTTCAACAGCTTTTCAATGAAGATTGTGAAAATTCAATTGATTTTACAGAATTCAGC
>JAEMOT010004236.1:217074-254062 GCA_019297695.1 Apostasia ramifera | reverse complement strand
ATATGGTGCTGAATGCTGGCCTGCAAAGAAGAAACATACAAATAAAATAAATGTTGCAGAAATGAGAATGTTAAGATGGATGTGTGGATATACACGAAAGGATAGAATGAGAAATGAGTATATCCGAAAGAAAGTTGGTGTTGCACCAATTGAGGATAAACTTAGAGAAAGTCGGCTTCGATGGTTTGGACATCTAAATCGTAGGCCAATTGAAGCTCCAGTTAGAAAAATTGAGTTATTGGATTTTGCCCATGTACAAAGAGGAAGAGGGAGACCAAAGAAGACATGGCAAGAAACTATAAGGAGTGATCTTAATTACTTAAACTTAGATAAGAATTTGGTAACTGATAGAGCGCAATGGAAACAAATGATTCATGTAGCCGACCCCACCTAGTGGGATTAAGGCTTGGTTGTTGTTGTTGTTGTTGTTGTTGAACAATCAACTTGTATAATACTAATGAGGTATTTATATTGACCTCCATGCATGATACCTAATCAATCATATAAGAACTAGGAAATAACGAATATCGCGCTTATTAGGAAACAAAGCTCAATCCAAAATAGAAGATCTCATCTTACTAATCAACCAAATAAGAGGAACACTTAAACAACTAAGGCAACAATTACATCATCCATTTTTTCATCTTTTCAAATCGAACTAGATTGATGAGACATGATCTCATCGTAGTCACCGACGACTATCGATTCGTTCTCGATAGGGTTTATTGTTGATGATTAAGGTATGACAACATCGCATTGATTTTGATGCCGCGTGGGAATCACTAAAGCGAGTCACACGATCAAATAAGGACACGTGCCTAGGTCATAATGCCTTTTAAAGATTATAATTGTGATACTTAAACCAAAAACATATGAATGCAATGTTATGCTGCTAATTTGAGGAGATTAAATTGAGTTGAAATAAATTATACTAACTGGCATCAACCACATATCCACATATACTTTTAATAGGTTCTCTAAAAGAAATTAAAATGCTCCAAGCAATCTCAGAGAAACATAAGCAAATAAAAATAGGAAACTATCAAATTAATAAAGATTAACCACCATACATTAAACTAGATTCCTTAAATTTTGAGAATCAAAATTTCAATGTGAAAGATCATCCCACTAATTTCAGCCACCATAAAATTGAGATTTAGAACAAGTTCATGGCATTTGATATAGAAGCTGTAATAAATATAACTTAACGGATTGGCAGCAGAAAGGATCAAAACCATAAGTTGAGCTTAGTAGCAACAGTAACATGAAATTCAAAAGCAGTAATATGAACTTCTAAGCCAAACTCAACCCAGGAAGATAGAATCAAAGCAATAGGGTCCAACTCAATTGGAATGAACAATCAGAAGACAGAAAAATATCCAAATCATAGAGAACAAACTGAATGAAATCAGATAAACCAAAGAACCTCAAGCATGGGAAACCTGCAGCCCCTCTGCGTTCCCGGTCCAAATCGGTGCCGCCTGCGCAGATCAACAGAGGAGAAAGCTCACTCAGCTCAACAATGGTGGAAATATCATCAACAGTCCTGCCTCAACTCCAAAATCCCCAATTTATAGAAGAAAATGGTGGACTGGAAGTTGTCGGGCGCGGAGACGTGATCGACGTGCCGAGAAATCCGCAGAATTTGTTAGACCGGAACGCGACTGGGCGAAGCCGGTGCATTCGAACGAAGTAAAACCACCTTCGGGCTCGGCGAAGCGGGTGCGGCGCGGCATTGAAAGAGAAACAGGTCGAACAGGAGTGGCGTCGCTCGGCGCGGCGAAGCAGGCGCGCCCGAGCGATACACTGCCTGCGAAGCAGGCGCGTCGTGAGCGAAACCAGAGAGGCCGAGCACTGCAACCCGGCAGAGACAGAAAGCCCGATCCAAAATTAGGGCTGGATGTAATTTTATTAAGGTGAAATTGCATCCAAGTCCCCATTCTCCAAAAGCCCCAAGCTTGCCCTATCTTGAATCAAATTAATTCAAGGTGAACTAATCTCGAACCCAACTTGATCCAACCCATACATACGACTCAGACTGACCTACTATATATACATGACATCATAGTAGGCATTCCCACTGACATAAACATAGTGTATAACTGAATAATGACCCAAATGAACTGTGCGAAAATAAAGATAACTATATACGAGGTAATAAATTGTTATAATCTACGCTCGAGGTCGTAGATTATAACGACGTCGCTGTCGCTGATGGTCTGGCTCTGCATCAATCCTCTCCGGCTTCGAAAAATTCGACTCCGTCGAAGATTGTTGCAGGTACTCCTCCAATAAGCTAAGATGAAGACGTGTCAGCTCATCATATGTATTCCATGAATCATTTGTAGGTGACAAACCTCTTCATCTGACAAGAAACCTGTGTAATAACTCGTCAGTAGTAAAAGTAATCTGATCACTCAAAATCTCCTCTGGTATATGCTGTACCGGTGGCAATGTCGGCTCAGGAGAGAGAAAGATTGCAGATCTGGATGCTTTTATTGGCTCTTTGGGTTCATGATTGGGAATATGATTGGGATTAGAAGTGGAATTTGAACTGGTGGAGGTAGGTGGAGTAGACTTAGAAGGACAAACATAATCAGAAAGTGGCTCATGAAAAAGAACAAGATCTGACACATTGAAAACTGAATTGATCCCCATATGATCAAGTAAATCAAGTTCATATGCATTAGAGCTAATCTTCCTGATAATTTGATAAGGTCCTATAAGTTTCTTAGATTTTCCTAAAGAAAATCTAACTGAATTTGCATGGACCATTACATAATCTCCTACAGAAAACTTCACTATTCGTTTATGTGAATCTGCAATACTTTTGTATTTAGCATAATTTAAAGTCAACTTTTGCCTAATCGCCTCATGCAGATCATGCATATGCTGTGCAAAAGATGATGCAAACTCACTAGTCCTATATGATACAGGTAACTCTGTAAGGTCTATAGGTTTCCTAGGCTCATAACCTGTAACTATCATGAAAGAACTCATACCAGTCAACCTATTGACTGAGCTATTATAAGCAAACTCAGCCGTGGGTAACACCAAATCCCAACTAGAAGTATGATCACCAACCGGACACCAAAGTAAGTCTCCTAAGCTCCGATTAACAACTTCTGTTTGCCCATCCGTTTGTGGGTGATAAGCAGTGGAAAATAGGAGCTTAGTACCCATCTTTTTCCATAATGTCTTCCAAAAATAGCTGACATACCGGGTATCACGATCAGAAATCATTGCTTTTGGAAGTCCATGAAGACAGATAATGTCACGAAAGAAAAGTGATGCTACATGTGAAGCATCTGAAGTTTTAGAGCACGGGATGAAATGTGCTATTTTCGAGAACCGATCTACCACTACGAGGATTGAATCATGTCCTCGCACAGTGCGTGGTAAACCTAGTACAAAATCCCTGCTCAGATCTTCCCAAGTCTTATGAGGTATTGGCAACAGCGTATAAGGTCCTGCTCTCTTGTATGAGCTCTTGGCCGTTTTACAAACCCTACAGTGGGAAACAGCACGAGCCACATCTCGCCTAAAACTTGGCCAGTAGAAACGATCCTGAACCATGACCATAGTCTTGTCCCTCCCAAAGTGTCCTGCCAGTCCTCCGGAGTGAATCTCATGGATCAGATAATCTCGGAGTGAGGACTGTGGTACACAATCTAGTGCCCTTGAATAAATGATCATCTTTTAGCAGATAGTCAGGATTTCGGGTAGTTGGATCCTTCGATAGACTAGTGAAGATCTCTCCGAAATCTGGGCAATTAGGATAATCAGAGGATAACCTCTCAAATCCTATTACTTGCACACTCATCATGTGCAATAACACCGCCATTCTACTAAGTGCATTTGCAGGCTTATTTTCAACTCCAGACCTATGTTTGAGTACAGATGTATACTCCTGGAGGAACTCAACCCACTAAGCATGTCTAGCACTTAGCTTCTTCTGAGCACTCAGGTATTTTAGAGCTTGATGATCGGAATACAAAATAAACTCCTTGGGCAGGAGATAATGTCTCCAATACCTCAAAGATTGCACAATAGCGTAAAATTCACGATCATACGTAGAGTATCGTTGCCTGGCTTCATTAAGCTTCTCACTAAAGAAGGTTATAGGATGTCCTTCCTGGCTAAGGACTCCTCCGATACCTACACCTGAAGCATCACAGGCTACTTCGAAGACTTTCGCAAAATCAGGTAACCTAAGTACAGGTGCTTCTGTCAACCTAACTTTTAAAGTCTCAAAGGCCTTAGTTGCAACATCCGTCCACTTAAACTCCCCTTTCTTCAAACAGTTAGTGATGGGAGCAGTGATAGTGTTGAACCCTCGTATAAAGCGGCGATAAAACGTCGCCAAGCCGTGAATGCTTCGTACTTCTGTTAGTGAAGTAGGAACAGGCCATTCTTGAATGGCTCTAATCTTTTCTGGGTCTGCAGAGACCCCTTTTTCAGAAACTACAAAACCAAGGAACACCACAGATGGTGTCATAAAGGAACACTTCTTCAAATTAATATATATTTTTTCTCGTCTACGTACATCCATGACCTGACATAGGTGATACAGATGATCAGATCTGGATCTACTGTATATCAAAATGTCATCAAAGTAGACGACTAAGAATGTTCCCAAGAATGGCTTAAACATGTGTGTCATCACCCTCATAAACGTACTCGGGGCATTCGATAACCCGAAGGGCATGACCAGCCATTCATAAAGACTTTCCTTGGTCTTTAAAGCGGTTTTTCACTCATCACCAAATTTTCTCAGAATATGTTCCCAACTGGATAGGAACTAAACACCTCTGAGTCACAGGGATCATGGTCTCATCAACCCATGCGACTTTATAAGATTGTAGGTGAGCTTCTGTCTTTAGATTCATTCGCGCAATGGCAGACGTTGCAAATACATTCATACAACTACCGCTATCGATAATTAACTTGCAGTGTATATCTCCACATTTAAAATACATGTGAAAAATAGCAGTGCGCCTCCAATCGGGGTCGACTTTAGGTGTGGCAATGATGCACCTCATCACTGCTAATTGAGAAGACTCTATGTCTTCCTCAACTACACTACGACTTCTTCCATAGGATCAACGTCATCTTCTTCGACGCTATCCTCCGTCTCTTCCTCAATTTCAGCTTCATCTCTATGACTGAAAAAAAGTGTTTGTTGTGGGCACTGACTCATAATGTCCAGTCTTGCCACAAATAAAACACGTAATACTGTTGGGCTTGGAGGCAGATGCGCTCCCAGACATTGGTTTCTTACCCTTATCAGTAGTAGTGGCAGTACTACCACTCTTGAACTCAAATGGAGTCTGACCGAGTTTTTTGGTGGATTCTCCGGTGTTAGCTCCAACCTTTCTTATAGTTGTGGCTTTTATGTACTGTTCTATATCAACAACACACTGAAAAGCCTCCTCCAGAGTGTAGACTTATCGAGTCGACATCTCTCTCTTAATATCAGCCCGCAAGCCAGCTCTAAATCGTGCAATGGTATAACGTTCATTTTCCTGGAGGTCATATCGAACCAGCAAGTCATCGAACTGACTCATGTAGTCAGTGACTTTCAAAGAACCTTGCCTCAAATGAGCTAACTCATCCATGAGTCTATCTTGAAAGGAGTATGGGAGATACTTGGCCTTAAGCTCTTTCATTTCCTCCCATGAAGAAACAACAGGCTGACCATTTCTATACCCTTGCCTTTCTAAATTGACTCAGTAGGTCTTAGCATGACCCACTAGCTTCATCTTAGCAAAACGAACCCTATTCAAGTCAGACATAGGCTGCCAGTCGAAAAACTGATCCATGTTTATAATCCAATCAGCAAAAACTTTAGGCTCAAGTCGACCATCAAAAGTGGGTGGGTCAACTTTAACCCTACGGGTTAGATTAGCATCAGGGTCACGCTCAGGATGTCTGGCATCTCCAGTCTCACGCTCATAGCGTCGAGGCCTAGGCTCAGGATAACGATCCTGGCGATATGGTGGTCGCGGAGCAGATATCCGCAGAGGCTCTCTTTGATATGGGTTACGAGCCTGATAAGGAGCATCGTATCCATATTGTAACCTACCTCCTACACCTTGGTGAAGATATGCCTCTCTTGGAGGTCCTATGCGTCTTGTCTGGCGTGTAGAAGGATGATAAAAATCATCATTCTCGTAGAATGGATCATCCTCTAGAAGGTCAGGTTCTGGTGTTGCCTTAGGGGTGGGGACAACCATCCGAGGTGGATGGCTCTGTGAAGCCTCGACGTGTTCTTCAGTAACACGTGGTATTTCAGAGGTAGTGGTCTTATTAACTTTAAGGGTTGCGACTTCATTAGTTAAATTTTTAACTTGTTCTTGAAGTTGCAGTATAAGATCACGAGGAGTATTCTCGGCCTCATCATCCCGAAAACGTAGGGCACTACGGGTTGACATGTTAGACTAAAATGCAAACTAAAATGAACATACAACTAAATGCAAACTAAAATGGAAATACAACTAAATGCAAACCTAAGCACTAACCTACAATGAACCTAAGATGAACCTAGGCTCTGATACCAAGCTGATGCTGCGCGGGAATCTTTTTAGCGATTCCCGCGCGGCATCAGATTTGGATACATTGGTAGAAAGATTTGGAAGGATAGGCATCATGGATTGTGGCTGATTATCTCACATATCATAATGGTTCTCATTGAGGAGGATATTCTATTTTGAGATTAATTTTTATTTATCTTGGAGTCATTTTGTATTAGTTATTTCCTATTTCATATGTATGGTATTAGGTATGACATGTTTTTATTCATGTGAGGAAATTATAGTACAATATAATTTTTTATTTTATTTTAAGCCATTTTATATAGAGGTTTATATAAATGCCTTCTAAATATTATATTTAGTTAATGTTGAATGAAATAAAGTTTATTTTTTTTTGGAAATATGATTCTCTTTAATAGACATCTCAGATAGCGAAGGGCTAAAATCTTAGGTGAGGATCATAAAACCTCATTTACCTTGGTCCACCTCTCTCCGAGATCAATTCCTTCTTCCCCTCTTAGTATTCATTCTATCAAGCAACACCCTTGCATGATCATTAGTAGACGTTGCCTATCCCACCTTGTTGTCATACTTTAAAATTGTAGCTAGTAACCTCTTCCTCTGTCGCACTTCCATTGACCTCACACTACCCATCTAGGAGTCTTCCCATCTAGGAGTCTTCTCTATGATGGCTCTACACTACAAGATCACCATCGACCCGCCACATGCGCAAGGCTGCATTTCACATTCATCGGCCAACCATCTTCCTTATGAAAAATCACTCGGACAACGCTTCCCTAACTACACCTGAACCTCGTGTTTGATTTCCGACTATGAATCAACGACACATGAGTGCTGCGTCAGACATATCTATATCCTATTTTTTTTTTAAGTTTGATGTATCGTTAAATCATGCCCATACTTCATAGCCTGATAGTCTAATCCATACTGGAGGCACTCAAGGCCTTTCACATCCTAAAGCCATTAGTAAGAAGGTAGTTTTGAGCAGAAAAGCTATTGCAAAGAAGGATCTTCACCTGATTAGTGCTCGAGAGTTCAAAGTTGTAGACTAGACTTTCTTAATTTGCCACTAAGGGTGATGCAGTTGTGCCTCCACTTGAAATGACTCGATACTTAAAAGAGTTTTTTGATGTATTCCCGCATGATCTCCATATCCGTTTACCCTCGATGTGTGCTATCAAGCATGCAATTTATCTTGTTCCTAAAGCTACGCTTCCAAACCTACTTTGTTATCCCCTAAATCCTATGGATCATGTAGATTTAAAAAAGGTAGGTAGATGAGTAGCTCCAGAAGTGATTAATCAAAGAGAGTCTTAAGTCCCGGTTCTATCCAGCATTACCCCAAAGGAAGGCAAATCATGGAGGGTATACATGGATAGTCGCATCATCAATAAAATCACTATCAAATATTATTTCCCTATTCCTTGCCTCGATTATATACTAAATATGATGGTTAGAGCCACTATCTTCACAAAGATCAATTTTAAGAGTGGCTACCATCAAGTACAAATCTATCCTAGGGATAAATGGAAAATAACCTTCAAATTGAATGATGGTCTCCATGATGTGCGTATCTTTCATGGATTAACAACTTCCTATCATAGATCTATTCATGGATTTATTACCATTGTGGCCCCAATTATTGTATATATTAGGAAGGAGTCATTTGAATGGACAAAGGCTGCTACTAAAATATTTGACGAAATCAACGTTAAGATGACTAAAGGTCCTATTTTAAGACTTCTAGACTTCTTGAAGGTCTTTGAGGTCTTGTGCAATACTTAAATTGTTGGCATAGGTGGTGTATTATCCTAGGAGAACCACTTTGTACCTTCTTTAAGGGAGAAATTGAACAAAGTTAAACAAAAGTATTTTACTTATGATAAAAGGTTCTATGTCTTAGTGCAAGCCTTGAGATGTTGGTAATATAATCTCTTCGTTCGTGAGTTCATTTTGTTTTTGACTGCGAGACTTAAGATGCCTAAATTCACAGAAGTTGAATTTATGGCACACAAAATGGGTAGAATTTTTGCAAAAAGACATCTTCTTGTTGAAACATGAGGGAATCGAAAATCGAGTTACAGATGCTTTATGCCACAAAGTCCCATCTTGGTTACTATGAGTGTGGAAGTTGTTGGATTTGACATGCTTATTGAATATTGTGAGAATTGTCCCAATTTTAGGATCATCAATGCTGTCATGTGGTCTTGTCAATCCAGAGTGTTTGTTGACTTCTTCATTCAAGATGCTTATCTTTTCATAAACTTAGGATATGTCTACCACGTGCATCTATCAAAGACTTTGTCATTTTGGAGCTTTAGACTGGTGGGTTAGCTGGCCACGTTTGCCGAAATAAAATAATAGAGGCTATAGAAAGTCAATTCTATTGACCAAGCCTCAAATGGGATGTTGGGCACATAATTGTCCATTATCGAACCTGTACCGTTGCGAAATAACAAAAGAAGAATACTAAACTCTATACCCAATTACCAAATCGTCCTTAGCAAGATCTTAGTATAGATTTCGTCCCGACTTCCCAAGACGACAAACAAACATGATTCCTTCTGTGTTGTGGTCGATTGTTTTTGTAAGATGATGCATTTTCTTGCTCTAAAACTTTGATGCCCATAGGATCACTTGCTTGTTCTTTAATGAGATTCTTAGGCTATACCGATTACCTAAGTCTATGGTGTTTGACCTACACACCAAATTTACCAGTTATTTCTAAAAGGCTCTGTGGTGCCTTTTAGGTATGAAATTGAAAATTTTCACTGCCTTTCATCCTCAGACTAATGGTCAAACAGAGATAGTTAATAGGAGCTTGGGAAAACTACTTCATTGTCTTTAGGTAAAAATAAGGCAAATTGGGACTTTATCTTACCTCGAGCTAAGTTTGCATATAATAATTTTGTTAATAGGTTTGTAGGCATGAGTCTCTTTAAAATTGTACATGGTTACAAACCGAGTCCCATAGATCTCATTTCATTACTATTACATGCTAGGTTGCTTGAATCTGTAGGCAACATAGTATGGAATTGTTTAAAGAGATTAGTCAGAAAATAAGTGGTAGTAATGACACTTATATTTAATTAGCAAATTTTCATAAGCGAATGCAAGAATTTTCAAAAGGAAATTATGTGATGCTTCAGGTTTGACCCAAATGGTTTCTATCAGGAATTGTTAAGAAATTGCAAGCTCATGGAGTTGATATGTTCAAAATTTTAATTAGTTCAAAAGTGTTTATTGTTGATTTACCACCACAGTACTCATTAATTCAACCTTCAAAATTTCATACTTAGTGGCATACAAGGAACTAATAGTAGTACCCATTGATCCATTTGATCCTTCTAATCCAAATTCATTCATATACTGAAACGGCTGGAGCAAATCTTTGATGAGCAGATAATTTTTCACCAGGAATTGAGAATACTAGTGTTATTTGGTTCACTAGAAGACTACCTCTATCCAAAGATTCATGGATTACTAGAGATGGATTTTGGCGGCTTGATTCGAATTTATTAGAAAGATATCATAGTAGAGAGGATTGGGTCGGGTCTTTTTCCCTGGGGAGAATTGATGGAAACACAACTATTGACCATTCATTCATTGTCAACTAAGCTTATTATCAACCGCTAAAATGTGATCACATTACATTGATCTGAATCGATTTATGGAAAGATTTGGAAAGGTGGGTGTCATGGATTGCTAACATTGCTTGTTTTATATGCCCTATATTTGGATTGTTCTCATTGAGCGCGATATTCTATTTTGGGGTTGTTTTTTATGTATTTTTTGGAGTTATTTTGTATTAGTTATTTTCTATTTTATGTGTTCTTAGATATGATGTTTAGTATTTTCTCATTATGATATAATGTAAGTTAGTTTATTTCGAGTCCTTTTGTACAAAGGTCTAGATAACTGCCTCCCTATTATTGTATTTTGTTAATGCTAGATAACATAAAGTTTGCTCTCCCTTAGGAAATTTAATTCTCTTGAATTGATATCTAGAATAGAGAAGGGATAAGATGTTGGGCGAATCCCTAAACCTCATTTGCCTTAATCCACTTCTCTTCGACATCAAATCCTCTTACCCTCTCCCTCTGACATTCCCCTCTCATCATTCATTAAGTTGAGCAATGGCCATCATATGCTGTCACATAACCACCAATAGAATGCCACCCACTCCACATTGTGCTGCGCTCTGAAATTGCCGCCAGTAACTGTTGCCTTCTCTATCCCTGCCCATCCGCTTTGCGCTAAGAAGCATGCATAAGACTCGCACACCACTAGCTTGCACGACCTAGGGATCCCCCTTGTAGATCACCGTGATCTTGTGACCCTGGCCACTTGCTTGAGCCCTTGGATCCAAAGATCCAGGGGAAATTACATTCAAGTGCCTAAGTTTCTCCAACCTAGGGGTGTGCATGGGTCGGCTAAGTTCAATTCCATACCTATTCCCGAGCCAAAGCAGTTCCACTATTCGCGGAACTTGATCCGACCCGTGCACCTATAGACCCGATTTGGACTTGAACCATTGGTCTGGGTAGGGTTCAGTTTGCAATTCACAACTCCCGTGCACTCATCCCTCTGCATGCTGCAATTCACCTTTGCGTTTTCGTGCCAAATAGTGGCCATTCCTACTTCTGGAGTTGTTATGAAGAGAAAATTTAATAGACTATAATCAAAAAATAAATATAAAGACAATTATTGCAACAAGATAGTATATCCAAAAATATGTGAATGACTCATGAAATAGAATTATATATAGAAGAGCTTTCATATAATTTAATAACCTTTTTTAATAATCATATAGTTTAATAACTTAGTAACATTCAGTACAAAAAAGATATAAAAAGATATATTTGCTAAAAAAAAGATACAGAAAAGATATATATTGTTTAGACCCTCAATTATTATAAAAATTAAAACCATTAATATTTTGATTGCTCTATTTAACTGAGAAACTCGAGATTGCGACTTTGTACAGTGCCGATGCGCGTTACTGTGCTTATGTTCGAGCCAGTTTGATTCACTCAAATCCATTTATTACACCAAAGATCCAACTCAAAATATCGATTCTAGTTGTATTAAAAACCAGAACCAACACGAATTATTTTGACCCAACCCAAACTCATCGGTTTGGATTGGGTTTGGATCAGTTCTCGGTTATTCGAATATTTTTGCACACACCTACTCCATCTTGGGTATTCTTTCCTCTAATCCAGTTGAACTCTGTTTATTCATGCCTATAGAATTGCTACTTCTTTAGATTTTATTTGAAATTGTTTCAATGTGAGGCCTTTTGGTACTGAGTGCAATAAATTATTATTAGTAATATTTTATGAGAACTTTTAATCCTGTTTCACTATTTTTGATTTATTGAAAATTATTTTTTCCCTAATATGAGTTGATAAATTTTCAATTGTCATCGATTTAATCTATTTAAACATTTGATGATTTATTTTTGTGGGATCTAATACGCCTTGTTTGCTTCATGAATGAAAAAAGGCAAATTGATATTTTATTAATATTTTAAATTTATCACAAATTTTAATAACTTTATTTCACATTCAACACAAATTTTATTATTGAAATTAACTTTATTTCACAACTTACACACCTCCCAATAAAATTTTTCTTCCATCCTCTTTATTTGCTCAAAAATAACTCCTAACCAAACGAGACCTTAATTATCACAAAACTATTTCTAGAAGTTTTTACATTTGCTTGAGATTGGTCTGTTAAATGAACTTCCAGATCTTTGAATTTGCACCTTCTTTGACTTGTTCTGAATCACCATGTCTAGAATGAATGGGCGACTTGTATTCATAGTGTCTTTGCCCAAACTATTTCTTTAATTATTGGTGTTCTGTTCTCTTTAAAGCTCCCTTTCGTGTTGAACCAAGGTTATGATATGCACTCGGTAACATGAGGGGCCTGCATGCTTATGTCATTTCTGCCACTTATTCTTTGGCATGGCCATTATTGTTAATTATTCTTTCGCATGAGCAGCTGTGTCGTGCATTTGCAAGATGTCCCTAGGCTTTTCCTGTTTTTGATCTTTGAAATGATTGCTTATGTGTTTGGATTTACTATTGTACTTTTCTCTCAGGATGTCAAACTATGTAACTTTAGTGACTGCTCAGCTTATTGTGATGGCAAGCCACATGGTACCTTCTGTTTACTCGAATATATTTTCTTCCAAGCCAAAACTATGTTTTGCAATCTGTTACTTCTGTTTCGTCAACCTTTTCTTGCATCTAACTCTTCTTTCTTATGGAGGCTGGACTCGGGCTTTCAGATGCTGAATCTTGGAACATGATAGAAACCATTGCAGAGAAAAACAATCTTGGTTACAAGCAGCTTGTAAGCCTATTCTTTGTGTTACCCTTATAACAGCATAATGCTCCCCAACCTTGGATTTTTGTGTCGATGCTGATTTCCAGTAATACCAGTTTAAACTCAGAGGGTTCCTGTCGCATATTCAACAACTCCGAATTGGATATTGGGGAATTTCAGTTTGGAAGAGCCAAGCACCATCATATGGTTTGCCTTCACCACGATCTCAGGATGTTTCAGATGAAAGCCACCACCCAGCTGAAGCTTCTGGTGTTGGTCGTAGTTGGGTGCAGAGTATGTTTAGCAGAGACAGAAGTATAAGGTCTAATTCTTTTGCTAGAGTTCGTAAGTGGGCTTCTGATGATGATGCTACAGGTACTTTCAAGTCATTCTGAGAGCATAATGATAGTTTTTGAAAATTATTTTGGAACATCTATTATTTTCCTTCCTGATTGCGTACACATACTATTTTTGGTTGAGCGTTTTACAGTGACAATTAATAGCCCATTGCTTTTTATTTCAATTTAGATATCTCTAGTGTGGTGCATAAGAAAATGCAATCAAGTGTTCGTACACTGAGAGGCCATTCAGGTGCAGTTACTGCTTTGCATTGTGTTACAAGAAGGGAGGTTTGGGATCTTGTAGGGGACCGTGAGGATGCTGGTTTCTTTATCAGTGGAAGTACTGATTGCACAGTAGGTCTTTCAGCATAGTCTAATATCTTGTTACATCTTTCCATTGCGCTCATATTTTCCAAACTATCCTTATGTCTGCAGGTTCTTTTTTTTCATTTCTTATAATTCTCTTGGACCTTTTCATGTTTTTGCTGTGTGGATCATTTGTTGGAGCTGCATACTTTTGGTTATCTAGTTAATTGTAGGCTTGATAAGTATCATTTTCAATTTCCAATCCAATAAAAGCAAAATACAGAAACCGTGGCACAGTGGCCAAATAATGTGTACATTGTTGATTGTCTTTTATAAAAAAAAATTTGATAGCATGTTGATTGGCTTTCTATGTAGGACTGTATCAATGATGTGTCTCATCTTTTGCTTGTTGGATGACCTTTCTGATCAGTTCATGCTGTAAATGTTTAAAGGGCATTTTGTGGCATGCATTAATGCTCGTAGAACTTGGATTTCTTTTGTCCATTTAGCTCTATATAAACCAGTGCTCCTCGCAAGCTCAAGTGATTCATAGATATGCTTAATTATCGTATCTCAAGTGATATTTTGTCTTTTTCCTCTCTTCAATGTCATGACTTGGATCTCGTCACATTTATGCACTAGAGCCTCTACTGATCAATGATGAATATTTGACCAATCAACTTCAAATGCAATTGTGTTAATGTGATCCATTCTACTATGACAACAACAATAACAACAACAACCAAGCCTTAATCCCACTAGGTGGGGTCGGCTACATGAATCCTTTGTTTCCATTGCGCTCTATCAATTAACAAATTATTATCTAAGTCTAAGTAACTAAGATTACTCTTTATAGTTTTTTGTCGGGTCTTCTTTGGTCTCCTTCTTCCTCTTTGTACATGGGCAAGATCCAATAACTCGATTTTTCTAACCGGAGCTTCGATCGGCCTACTATTTATATTTTCAAACCATCTAAGCCGACTTTCTCTAAGTTTATCCTCAATTGGTGCAACACCAACTTTTTTCGGATATACTCATTTCTCATTCTATCCTTTTGTGTATATCCACACATCCACCTTAGCATTTTCATTTCTGCAATATTTATTTCTACTATGACCACTCATTAATTTCAATATATGCATTTTAGCTACATTATTCTTACGATATACTTTTAGGAAATTATACATTACATTTGATCATTTGTTTCTGTCTACAGGTTAAAATTTGGGATCCGACTATGCATGGTTCCGAACTCAGGGCGACACTTAAAGGCCATACCAGGTGATTAAATTTTCAAATATTTGAAATACTTCACTTGATATTCTATGCTGTCTAAGCTTCTTCAGAGAGATGTAACTTCATATTTTGTATTAGTGTTGTCATTCCTTTTTTTTTTTTTTTTTACTTTGGAACACCACAATTAACCCACTTAGAAATTACAATCATGTGGTTCAAACATGATACCTAGGCAAGCTCATTCCCTACTAAACTAGGAAAGCACCACTTTCGTTCCTCTTTCTTTTTGGATTTTGTTGTCTTCTCCTTCCTGCCTAAAAAAAGGTTCCTTATGGGTTTTAATGAATTAGCATAAGCCAATGTGCTTTTTCTATGGTGGCAGACCAGTTCGTGCAATCAGTTCTGACAGGTGTAAAGTGGTATCAGGATCAGATGATCTATCTGTCATTGTCTGGGATAAGCAGACATCCCAGCTTCTTGAAGAGTTGAAGGGCCATGATTCATCAGTATGTCTCAATCCGCTTATATAATCTTCTGCTCACAACTAATAATAGATTTGTCAATACTTCTGTTGTTATGGTTGATTGCTCAAATCTGCTGCACAGTCAAGCAAAATTATATATTGTAAAGTTGACCTGTTGGCAGACCATTATGAATGTTGATACTTGTTCTTAACTTTTAATGTTATCCTGTTGTTTTGATCATGATAAAATACTCTCCTTGTATGTAGTGATTTCTTATTCCAAATCACCACCCTTAAGGCATCACGTAGATGTTATATACTTGTTCTATATTGCATGACTGCTGCTTTTCTACTGAAGATTTGTCTTCTGGTAATCGTAATTATGGCAGGTAAGTTGTGTACGTATGCTATCTGGTGAAAGGGTCCTCACTGCTGCTCATGACGGTTCTGTGAAGATGTGGGATGTGAGAACTGATACTTGTGTGGCAACTGTTGGCCGTTGTGCCAGTGCTGTTCTCTGCATGGAATATGATGACTCTACTGGAATTTTGGCAGCTGCTGGAAGAGATGTGTAAGTTTAACTTCATCTGTAGCTATTGGAAATTCTTGTCCATCAGAATTATTTTAGTTCTTGAACAATTGTCATAAGAGTTTGCTTTTCAGGGGAGCAAATATTTGGGACATTCGTGCTGGTAGGCAGATGCAGAAGCTTTTGGGCCACACAAAATGGATCCGGTAAGGTGGATTATGACTAGTATAATTATCTTGAATTGTCCAACTGATTAGTGTGTTCTTTTTGTGTTAATCCTGCAGATCTATAAGGATGGTTCGGGACATTTTACTTACTGGAAGTGATGATTGGACAGCTAGGGTTTGGTCAGTTTCCCGAGGAACATGCGATGCTGTTTTAGCATCTCATTCTGGTCCTATTTTTTGTGTTGAATACTCATTATCCGATAAAGAGATAATTACTGGTATTTCTGTCTTATTCTTGTGAATTTTTCGTGGGTTAGTTTGACAACTTCCGGCTTTGAAATAAAATGTGTCATTTGACATTTTAGATTCAAATCCCAAATGCATAGGTAAACTTCCATACAAGATCATCTTAACCGCTAAATGGCTTCTTTCAGGTTCAGCTGACGGACTCGTAAGGTTTTGGGAAAATGATGAAGGTAGGAAATTGGCTCACAAGTAAAGCATTAGCTACAATTCACTCTTTTTTTTTATACACATTATAAATTGGTCCGTCATCATATCATAATCACATCTAGGCATTTAACGCTCCCCCTCAATCTAGTGTATAAATATTATGAAGTCCTAGTTTGTTACAAATATACTTAATCTTAGTGCCCCTTGAAGAATTGATTAACAAATCTGTTAACTGATCAAAAGAACCTAATAAAAGGCATAATGACTTACCAAGTCTTGACTTTCTTGCTAAGTGGTAATTAATCTCTTTTTTTCTCATGAAAGACTTGGTTGAAGGTGATGTGCATAGCTGCTTTTGTGTCACAATATGATATTATAGGCTCAGAGCTGTTTAACCTAATTCCTACATCAACTTCCTAAACCATATACAAGCTCATATGTCGTAAGTGTCATTTTCTATTCTCTACCTTAGCACTAGACCTTGTTAACACATTCTACTTTTTACACTTCCACGATATGACGATACATTAGCCTAATGTGGATCTTTGATCTATTGGAGAACCTGTCTAGTCAGCATTTATACATTCTCACTTATAGATGACTACACTCATGATATAAAAATATTTTTTCAAGAGCGTGAGACCGCCTTAATGTATCTGAGAATCCCCAAAGCTACCTGTCATTGACTCTTATAGGAGGACTTAGGAAATTGACTACTCACACATACTTAAAATGAAATGTCAAGCATAGTTACTGTGAAGTAATTAAGTTTGTTTACTTTACTCAAAAGTTTCTATATGTTGTGAAGCAGTCCATACAGTGATGTTAAAGAAATGTCAAATACTAATCCAACCAACTCAGCAAATGAACTATCAAAAGCTAGTCCAACTTTCAAACCAAATGCTTAGCAAATTCTCTGCTCCTTTAGTAGTTGACACTGATTTCTTCAAAGCTTTCTAAAATCAAAGATTTATCTTAAAGTCTTTTGCTATCTTCTGCATCGTCTGTTGCTGCTAAATTTGTGTTAGTAAGATGTTGAAGATGAATGGTGGATCATGGAATAGTACTTTTAAGGGACTTCTTTGCAACGAGCCCATTGCGCCAAATTTACCATACTATTAATGAGCAGATTTGTGACTTACCTCTCTCACAGTGCTTGCTCTTGTTCTTCGATTCTTAATTCAGGTACCTCTCAGCATATGTCTAGCAATATCTACACTATCGCTCTTCTTTAAAGACCTTAGGTTGCACTTTCTTATGGATATACATCATCTGTAGAAAACAAAATGATAATATTGCATCTACTTTCATAAGTCAAGTTAATAAAGTTACTAGGTAGTTCATAAGAGGATTAATATTTTATGCCTTAAAAAAACGAAATGAGTCAGGGAGAGCCAAAGAAATTGATAGTTTAGACTTCAAGTTTTGATATTCAGGTAAGAATAGAACTAGGAATAGGATAAGTATAATTCTCAACAAGAATTTGAAGTGACTTTTTTTGCATTAAATTTTTGGGGGATTTACATTTGTCACCCCCAAAGATCCGTTATTTTCAGACGGCACCCCCAAAGTCCATTATTTTCATGTAGCACCTGTAAATTCACTCCGAGGTGTTGCCTGAAAATAATGGACTTTGGGGGTGCCGCTTAAAAATAATGGATCTTTGGGGGTGACAGATATAAATTGTTCTAAATTGTTTTATTAGTTAGCTCCATTTAGAAGTGAATTAGCTTTTAAAATGATTAGTTTTAAGTGTACTACACTTTCTATTTTCTTTCAGTAACCTTGTTTGACTTGCTCCAACACAATCTCGTGCTAAACCTACAATTACGAAAAGGGTAAACTACTACTACAATGCATTAATATTCATCTCCTCTATTGTTTATTATGTCTCTGTAGGAGTAAGATGCGTGAAGAATGTAACAATTCACTCTGGGTCCATTCTATCTATAAATGCTGGAGAACACTGGCTAGGAATTGGGGCTGCTGATAATTCCATGTCCCTTTTCCACCGGCCCCAGGAGAGACTTGGAAGCTTCTCTGCCACTGGTTCCAAAATGTCAGGATGGCAGTTATATAGAACACCTCAAAAAACTGTGGCTGTGGTATGTTAAGAATAATCCTAACTACATGATTCTTACGTGGTTGACTTCCTAATGTTCTTCTCTCTATATCATGTGATTCCTTCTTGATACTAGGTTTGTTAATTGTTATTTTCTTATCTTCTACAATTTCTTTAAAGGTTGCTTTTGTCATTCATCATGATCAATAACTATCGTTAGACTCATCTTGTTTGTTATCATGATCTCTTATTGTGTAAATTACACTCAGGTGCTTAAACTTGGGGATCTTTTCTCCTTAGTTTACATATTTTTATGAAGGAATACCTAAAATCGAACGCTTACATTGGGCAAGTGATAATTGGTAATCAAGTTATCAGAAAAAAGTAAGTGATTTAGTTACCTCAAATCAATTATACAAAATAACAATAAAATAAATGGTTATGTTATTAGCAGGATTCACGTATGGCGGATTAAGTGGAAGAATGTATCTAATATGTTATGTGATAGAAAAATCATACTTAACCTTAAAGGTAAATCTTTTAGGTCAATAGTATGATTGGTGATATTATATGATCCTGAATACTAGCATACAAAATAGAAACATAAAAATAAATAAGTGTTGTAGGGATGAGGATGCTAAGCTTGATGAGTGGGTATAATCGAAAAGACATGATAAGAAACAGTATTGTATCTTATAATTAAGAGAGGGCTTGTAGACAAATTAAGTGAAAGTGGAATTTTAAGAAACTTTAGTACTTCTTCATTCCCCATCTCCTCTTCTCCTTGCCCCTTCCTCTTCTTCTTCCTCCGACGAGAGTGAATTGCAGAATGAAGAAAGAATGGGAGTAAGAAATTCTTGCTGCCAACCTCATAGACAAAGGATCTGCTAGCCATAGAGCCAGTGGAAGGGATAGGCTAGGAAAAAAAATCCTTCCTTAGTTGTCGTCTCCACAGTTACAAGAGCCAATGGGGGGCTCCATAACCACATATATTTAATATATTGTAAAAGGGAGTGGAAGGAGAGGATAGTTTGATAATTTTTCCTGGGCATCGCAAAATTTAATCTGATTATCAAGATTAACTTGAGATTAATTTGCTAGTTGAGTTTGTTGATCTCAGAACTTGCATTCTTTGTATCTATTGATCACATATTTAACCATTAAATCCAGTACACCAAGAAAGTAGTTGGTTTTGGCCAGAGTGGTCTCCACTTGAAGATAGCAGATGATGTCACATGGATACGGTGGCTGTCAATTAGCAGCCGATCGTTTATTATTCTATCCTGAAAAGAGTAATGCTATTGTTGATTAGGAGCTATAATTACCATCTTACCCTTTCATTTCTATCTATAAATAGTAGAAGGCTGATACAGGCAAGGGTGGGCTCAGACACTTACTTTGGACTATTCTTCCTTCATTCTCCAGATTAATCAGGCAAAATCTCCGGCTACTCTTACAATTCCATCCTATTCACAAGCCATTTCATCTATAATTCATGTATTTATCTTCTGTTTTACATGCAAGCCTCTTTCACTCCATTATATATTGTATTCTATTCAGCTTTGTACTATCATTTCAACAACATTGCCGAGTTTGGCATTGTGGTTTTTCTCCGTGACATTTGAGTTTTCATGTAAAAATCAGTCTTATTTATTTTTTTGATTTTGTTTTATTCTATCTTCATTTGATCTCAGTTGGCCAATTCTCTACATCATCACATCTATCCCACATCACGTATGCTGATAGAAGCACCAATAATAAGAATTAGATCATTAGATCATGCTATGTAAAATGACGAAGAGGTAGAAAAAAAACATGAGAAAAAACTTTAAGAAATGACCTTACATACTTGAGGCTAAATGAAAAGTTTTGATTTGATAGAATTCAATGAAAATATAGGAGCTGATCCCACCTAGTGGGATAAAGGCTTGTTGGTGGTTGTTCTTGTCAGTTGAGTTCTTTCATGTCGTATTTGATTTGACGTTGAACCTTATGTTTCCTAGGAGGTATTTGATTTAATATTATCTTAGTATTATATTATGTCATCTAAAGAAATAATTATTTGGTTTAACGATTTTTATAAATAAATATTAGGGCAATTATATATATGCCATTAAAATCAAGTTATTTTATATATTTAGTACTCAATTTTTTAATGTTACATATTAACCATAAAAATTATATGATTATTGCAGCATTTGTTAAACACATGCTACAATTTTATGACATGAGTTATCTATAAATTATTGTGGCCAATATATAATATTAAAGATTTAACTGTCAAATATATAAAGTAGTTAAATTTTAGTGACATGTATGTAATTTTTTCATTATTTTAGTTATGTGAAAAACGGAAGTTGAACTTACTGATCTTGGTAAAAATTTAAAAAAAAACATGGATCAAATGCATTATTGCAATATGCGTGACGTAAAGTGCATGTGGAATCCAACAGTTTTAGTCGTTTGGGTGGTAAATCTGTCATTTTTTCTATGTATAAATTGAAACTTATAATTTCTGCTTTCCTTCACTGCAGGTTCGCTGTGTGGCTTCCGACCTTGATAGAAAGAGGATTTGCAGCGGTGGACGCAATGGACTTCTTCGGCTGTGGGATGCAACCATCAATATCTAAAGCCTTTGCAAGTTCGAACTCCATGACTCGTAAGGAATACAATCTTCTAACTCTATGAAAAAGAAAATGTCATTCTTGTTTTCATTCTAACTAAAAATTTTATTTTATTTTATATCTCATTTTGAATAAATTTTAAACCTAAACAATCACTTTATTTCACATTCAATATAATTTTTAATATAACTAGCTCATTTTATTACACATTATTTGCATTTTTTTAAAATTTCTACAATTTTTTCAAATCATCAATTTTTTTCTCTAACTAAAATATAGCGTAGGTTTATTGTGGTTGTTCCACTTAGGTCTGGTGCTGATAGTTCTCACTTAAAATTTAGAGAGTTTTATTGCGGGACATAAAGCAATGATCCTACAAGTAAAAGAAGACTGTCCATTTTTTAGTGTTTCTTTCCCGAACATAGCCTCTTTTTCAATGTAACTATTTTTGGCGGGATGATTCTCCACTCTATGGACGGTTCATATTGGGCTCGAAAGTTGTTAGGTCACACAGTTGCTGCGTTGGAGATGAAATGGGGTTAATGGGGGTTGTGCGGTAGTCGTCAATATTGATTGAACCTCATTTGATCGATCAATGAAGACATGTAACCTATGAATGGAGAATTTATTCCTTCATAACTCCATGAAACCATCAGCCCTGGCAAATCATTAAAACGATTAACTTGCCATCGTCAATCGACAGTTTTCGAAGAATGAAATTCATCGAACATCTTTTTGATGTGACCACTTTGCCACTCTGACATAATATATTAGTAGCAAACGTCATTTAGCATAAAATATGTAATCTACAATCTATTATGGTTCCTATGTAGTATTAGGTCGGTTTAAGAATGGTCAACTAGCAAAAGTTCATATTTCAAAGCTTACGCATATTTTTGTGATACATTTCCGTTCTCAAGTTGGGAGTAGAAAGGCTTAGAGAGCAATCTCATCATTTTAGCTCCAATGCTAATGCAAGAGAAAAGTAAAGATGGGAAGGATTAGCACGAACTTATGAAGCACAAATATGACACAGGGATATAGAGATACAACACGATATGACATGGCGACAGCGATTTTTCGAAACATAAGACAGACACGGCATGATACGTCAAATATAATAATAATAATAAAATTAACAATTTATACATAAAAAATGTATAAAATTAGAACAAATTTAAATTTTTAAGTATCACTAATTTGTGAGTAGCATTGAAAACTTATAGGATCAAGATGAGAACTTGAAAACAGACATCATTGGCATTTAAAAGATTTGTGATTAAATTTATGGTTCACTTTGAAATGTTAGAAAAAGAATAAGAGAATATAATTTTGCTTCTTAGGACAATCACAGTGTGCATGACAATAAGAGGAAGTAAGAGCTTTCGGTGTTGCTAGAGTTTCAAATATTTTGCGATTGGTTCATTTTCGTGAGACTCAAGCAGTATGAGAGGAAAAAAATTTGATTTAACTTCATTAGCTTAGAATTTTGATTTATATTAGATAAAATTTTAATGATCATAAGAGATGAGTTTTTAGTTTTTATTAGATAAAATTTTAGCAATGATAAAAATTTTATATATTAATAAAAAAACAAAGAGAAGGTGGATGTATTTATAAATTTTATTAAAAAATATAATATTAATAAATAAATTATTAAATATATTCAATTCTATTCTCTAGGTATTTCAGAAATGTCCTATGCCTCAGAAGTGTTTTGCATCTCAAAAGTGTTTTAAAAGTGTCTCAGAAGTATTTTAGAAGTGTCTCAGAAGTGTTTTAAGGTATTCCAAAGTGTCTTTGTGTATCCAAGTGTCCTTTAATTCTTTAATATTATTTTATTAGGATATGTGGTGTTTTAGACACGGTGTCCTCCCATGCCCCACATGTTCGTGTCGTAACACCGGTGTGATTTTTTAAAGTGTCCATGCTTCATAGTCACAAACCCTTTAATTATTGTATTTGCGTCCCAATAAAAAAAAATTAATTTTAATTTTATTTCACATATAATATAAATATCAACATCAAAATTATTTTATTTTACTAGGAGCAGAGGTAAAACATGCCTGCAATGTGATATGAACTTGAAAGATTTATGCTTGAAATTGTGGAACCTATTTGTAATGGGTTCCAAAACTCAGGTTTTTCAGTGCAATCTCTTTTTCTTCTTTTAAAGCCAGTTGCATTTTTGAATGCTGAGGATGAGGCTTGCAAGAAAATGACTCAAAAATACTTATTCATGTGCCAGTTGAAATATAATCCATTTTTTTTTGCTGGAAAAGAACATGTCATGGGCTATTTTTTAGCTCAAAATTACCTGGAAGTTGAATCCATTCATAGTCTAATTCATATACAAAATCTAATAAAAATGTAGTTCTTGCAATTTATGGGTCAATGTGATGTCTACAGAATAAAGAATACCACTTGTCTGTGAGCTTGGGCTGATTTGACTAAATTTAAAAAGAATCTAATGACAATATGACAGAAAATCTAACCACTAGGGTGATTGATGGTCTAGGGCTGACACTATAGGGGTGCGAATTAGACCCGGGCATTTAGCGGGCTCGGGCTGGATCAGTTCGGGTCGGGTCACCCAATGAGCAAGTTAAATCACATCCATACATATATATTCGGCATGGCTTTGGACTTGATCATGCCAGGTCAACCCGAATCCTAAGCTTTTCTCTATAACAAGTAAAAAAAAATTGTTAAGCTTTCATTCGGGTCGGGCCGGGTCGACCAGAATGATAAGCTCTTCTCTATAAGAAGTAAAAGAATTTTGAAGCCTTTAGGTGCCGGCCTAGGTTGGACCCCGGTGATCATGCTCAAGCCCGATCATGAAATTGATTAGGCCGGGCCGGCTCGGGTTACAAGAGTAAGATGAAAATTTTATTACAACCCAAGCCCTAAAATTTTCGGGTCGGGTTAGATCAAGTCGGGCGGGTCCTCGGGCCCGTGCGCAGGTCTAGTGCGAACCATCTGAGTTCAAGTGAGTCGGGCATAATTTAAGCTCAGTTTGTTTCAATTCGGTTTAGGTTTAAGCTAGCTTCTTTCAACTTAGAGTTGGTTCGAGTCTTATCGACTCAACTCTTGCGCTTCAAGAATTAAATTTTTTTGAAAAAAAATTGCTATTATTTATATTTAAAATCGGTAAATTATTTTTAGTTCTCGAGTTTAAGTCTGATTCCCAAAATTATGTTCTGAAATTGAAATCAAAATTATTTTTATTATCATCACATCTAGTAGATAAGAACAACAAGCAAATGCAAAGTTTTAAGTTAAATTAAGATTTTTGAAATTGAGCACATTTGCCCCACGCAAGACAAAGTTCCCTCTAGGTTTTTATAGCATCTCCCTAGATTTTAGAGAATCTGTCTGATAACTAATTAATATATTAATTAATTATAATTTACTATATATTAACTAATTATTAATTAGCTTTTTTTTTTTGGCCTTTTTAGGGTATACCGCCTCCAAAGCCAAACCCCTCCTCATTGCTGCCATTGTGACCTTCACTCCCGGAGCCAAAGCTGTTACCCCCGAACCCCCACCCATAGCCGCGTCCACCACCGCCATTCTCGCTCCCGCAGCTGCAGCTTGCACGGCAGTCTCCACCGCCGGCAGAGCCGGCGCCGGCATTCTCGCGGTTGAGGGCAAGCCGAATGCCCCTGGAAGCTGCTGCACAGAATGAGCCGGTTCCTAACACAAGTAAGAGAGCTAGGACGAGATATGCTCTCATCTTTACTCGTTAATGAGTGATGAAAACTGAAGGGAGGAGGAGGAGGAGGAGGAGGAGGAGGAGGGTGGGAGGTATTTATAGGGGGATTTGAATGGTTTAATTAGGTCGTGGGAGGGCAGGGATGATAATTTTATTCAAAGTTACTTTGCATTTTTTTACTTAAAATTAACTCGTTCAAAATAAAATTAATTTAATTAGCAATCTACTTAATTTGCATATATATCTCATATTTTTCAAAATACATTTAAGAAATTTTTTTATACACAATGTGATGATAGCTAATATATAAAAAGTAAAGTGTAAATATGCATTATATATAATATTATTTTTTAGTATACATTTTATAGGTATAAGAAATATTTTAAATAAAAATATGGCTCAATTTTAAGGCAATAATTGACTTAAAATCAAAAAACATTTTGCCCATTCTTGTATCAAATTTAACTCGAAAATCTCAATTTTAAGTTGAGCACAACCTGTTCGAACTCAACTTAAGGCAATCCTGGAAGAGCGAAGGCATGTGTGGTAATTAGGGGCGAAAACAATTTGAGTTCAAGTCAAACCGGGCACGGTTCAAGATTGGCTTGCCACAATTCAATTCAAATTCAAATTGGATCGAGTCTTAATTGAGCCAATACAAATTCTTCAATAATTATTTTTTTTAAAAAGTATTTAGTTCAATGTTATTTTGATATTATATTATATTATATAAAGAAAATAATTATTTGATTTGGTGGCATTTATAAATAATTTTATAAAAAATTATACAACCATTCCTTAAAAAATAATGTCTAGATGTCAGAACATGTAAATAATATAATATAATATCAAGATAATATTAAATTAAATATCTGTTAAAAAAATTGTCTATGCTTAGATTTAAAATTAAGTCAACCATCCCCATAAGATTACCTACATGATGATTTTAATGACTATTAACATAAATTTATGTATACATAATAAATAATTAAAATATTATTTATATTTAAAAACTTATTGATCAAGCCAAATGTATTCGAGCTGGCTATGGCTTATGGCGCAGCTCAATAAACTCAAGTTGAGCTAAATATCGATCTGAATGTCGGACAACTGTCAATCTTCAAACCAAACTCACTCACCCATTAGTGGTAATTGTGATCTCTGACTGAAATCCATCATCAATGTGTTCTTCCTCTCAGTGCACGCATGTTAGCTGCTCGAATAATGCAGTGGTGCATCCACTTTCTGGCCTACAGCTCATCTCACAGTGCAGCCGTTTACTTTGCCAACCAGTGGCTCTTGTTGTAGGGCTGCAAATGAATCGAGTCGAACAGATCTTGGTCGTGTTTATGTTCAAGCTCGTTTCAAATTTTACGGCTCAAACTCATTTGTAAACGAACTGTGCTGCTGAATGCTTCTTTTCATGCTCGGTTCATTTGCGAAAGAATGAGCCGCAGTCGAGCTCCCTATCGAGCTTCGCATCAAGCCGGTTATTAATCTACGTAAGCAAGGCACATCAAGGAATAGCCAAAAAGTATATAATTTGCTCTTTGCAGGCCGTAACACTAACTAAATTTTTTTGATCAGTTGTTTCGATTATCTAATTTGTGTCTCGCGCTAGAAAATTTTTCTGCTACATGCACTTAGATGTCGCCATTGGTTGAGCCGAGTCGAACTTGGGCCAAGTCATATCAAGACAAAGCTATAATATAAGAAAGCTGAAGTTCTACCTGACCCGATCCTTGAGTTAGGTTCTCATGCCCAAACTCTACTAGAGATCAAGTTGGATTGGGTTGGGTTAGCCCGAGGTTAGTTCACCATTTTAATCCTACCAAAAATTCTAACCAAGGAATGTTCAAATTAATATTAAAAGTGAAATCTAAACTAAATTTACTAATTTTTAATTAAAGCACAACAAATCTATGCTATTATTGTTATGAATCTAAATAAAGAGAAGCATTTTCTTTAAAGTGAGACAGAATTTTTGTGTTGAAATTTGTGGAACGCTCACCATGGTTCGATAAAAACTTGGGCTGAGTCGAGCTGGATCGGCTTAGAAGAGGTTAAGATAGGGATATTGTTACCTAAGTCCTAAGCTTTTTGGGCTGGGTTTGGTCGGATTGGGCGGGTCCTCGAGCCCGTGCCTGCATCCACTCGAATTTCAAAATAAATAGAAATATTGGGATGAAAAATCAAATAATTTTTTACACCAAGAAAGAGGCCAGAAATCAAAGCTCATCCATTTGGAGAATTCGGGAAAGAATGAATCGAACGTACATTTGTCGAGAATTGCAGCCGTCAAATTGGACATCTAAACAACACAATTGAATATATTAGCCGAACAGAGCATTCAAACAAGAGGCTCGAGCAAAGTTCTCGTAGGGTCAACTCACATGCCACGGTTGTTTTAAGACATGAACTCGCTGTTACAATCTCTAGAGAAATACTAATCCTATCGGATTCCGGCTAGTTCTATGATTTTAAGTCGTTCGACTCCAAAAGGTTGGTTGACTTAAGTTCTTGGACCCCTAATTCTCAAGATTATTTAAATTTTTTCTTCTCTTTGCCTAATATGATTTGTTTTTTTTTTCCATTTGCTTAATATTTTTTTTTATTGGACCATTCTCTTACATTGAAATTACTTAAGGCTTCGTTTTGATTAGATAGTTAATTTTTAAATAAAAGGAGAAGAAAATATTTTTATTTTATAGATTTATATTAAAAATATATATATTTTAATATTAGGTGTGTAGAATGTGAAATAAAGTTGATTTTAAGATTGAAATTTATGTTGGATGTGAAATAAAGTTGATTTTTAAAATTAAAATTTGTGTTGAATGTAAAATAAAGTTATTAAAATTTAGAATAAATTAAAATATTATTATTATATTTTTTTTCCCCAAAATTAGGTAAATGCCAAGGGGGTCGAAATTTAGCCATCAATAAATTTATCCTTAACTATCATATTTAGTTGAGTAATATCATAATATATTTAATTTTTCTCTCATTATTTTTCCTTCTATTGTTTTTCCTTCTCTCTTTCTCTCTCTCTCCCGCAGCCTTTCTGTTTTACTATCTCCCTCGACTTCTCTCTCGCTCGCCGATAATGCTAAAGGGACAGTTCGTTCGCAATAGCAGTAACAAAATGAGTGCTCTCCAAGAGAAAGAAGGGTCGAAAAATGATCAAAAAATTTAGACAATTTAAATGATTTGAATAAAAAATTAAAAATCAACATCAGACGCTAAACTACTTATAAAAGCTCAACCTGAAGGACCAAACTTACAGCGTATAGAAAATTAAAACGTACTTACACTCAACGACCTTCCAATTCGTGGTCGTGAAAAAAATTTACTCTACTGTCTAACATAAAAGCCAAATAGTTAATTATCTATAATGCAAGACTAAAGTACATCAAAATAAAAAAAAAATGTGGGGGATAAAATCCCTCTATTTCATGAAAATTTACACAATTTTTTTTTTTTTTTTCACAAGAAATGTGATAGAAGATTCCTCATGAAGGAGCCATCAAGGCCATGTAAGCTGCACCAGATGCACCTTCCTTGAAGGTCTCCTCATCCCAATTGGAGTCCTGCACACACAATTAATTTAATTAATTAATTAATTGATACCATCACTAATTAAGATAAAGTTAAGGGTCACTTTTATTTTTTTTTTTAAAAGTTATGGGTAAATTGCATAGGGGATCATAAGGTCAGAAGAGAGTTATAAATTAGTCTCAAGTTTTTAAAAATCTCAATTTTAGCTCCTGAAATTGTCAAGGTACTGCAATATTTGTCTCTTTAAGAATTATATATTTTTCCGTAAGCCCTTTTTAATAAAAAATGTAAAATTTGGTTATATTTTATTAATTTGAATAATTTACACATTTGAAATGGTGGTACTCTGCCTCTATAATATTCTTGCCCTTTTTAAAATTTTGATAAAAATATAAAATTTAATTTCTCAGATCTCCTGTTGTTTTCTCACCTCTAAAAAATTATAAAATAAAAAATATTAATATTTATATTTCAAATTTAGTATCTTATGGTGCAAATTGTAAAAAAAAAATTAAAAATTATGTCTTAATTAATACTAAACGATAGCATTTTTACAATCTCAGGACTTAGTTTTTGGAAAGTTCGGACCAACCTGTAATTTCCTCTCAAATGCAAGGGCCCAGACGCAATTTACCCTTAAGTTTATTGTTTGTGATATTTTATTCAAGCCCTTGGCACATTTATGTTAATTAATTCTTTGGCCTTGTACAATTACCAACCTAAAATATTGGTGAGATACCTTTCAAATTAGTCCATAGTTTTCAGCTTCATTCAATTAAATTTCTGATTTAATTACCTATAAATCAGAAAAAATAACTTCAGATGGACCTAATTATAATTGACCCAATGATTATAAGAACCAAATTTATATATAGATCTTAAATGTGAAGTCCTAAATGAAAGAACTTTAATAATATGGACTTTTTTGGAAGGTACTTCAAGACTATATGGACTTGTAAGAAATTTATCCTAATTTTGATGTCCTATTTGCCAAGTACTCTTTTTGACTTGAAGAAGATTAGCTTAAGGTATAATTTTCAAATTGATCCATATTTTTAAATTACTTCATTTGGTCCCCATATTTTGTTAAAACACACATTAAAATTATGAAAAAAATAAATATACTGTCTAAATTACCGAATTATTTTACATATTTGAAATTTCCATTGGCAGAAAAAGTTCTTCCAAAAAATTTTAAATTTTTTAAAAAGACTAAAATTAAAGTGAAAAAAATCCTGAATTTACTGATTTAATTTACATTTTACTCCAATAGATCAATTATTCTTAATGAAAAATTTAGCAGAGGGACTTAATAAACTTTCTAAATTAACAAACTTTGAACTTTAGACCGAATTGAAAGATATCTTAAAACTAGAGTCCTCTAAGGAATTTACCAAAAAGAATTTTATCATTTAAAAAAAAAAACTTTTTACTCATTCAACTCTAAAAATTAAATATTTATATGCACTCCATCATATTTTTAATATATAATTACAAATTACACTCCGTCATATTGATCACTATTGGCTAGATTTTTTTCTATTTAAATAAAATAAAGGACTAAATATTTTCTAACTTGATGAAGATGGTGTAGTTTGTAATTATACATTTAAAATATAAGGTGATATATGTAAATATTGAGGGTTAAGCATGTAAAAAATCTTTCTTTTGGGGTGCAATATGTAATTCTGTTTTTCCTTTGAAAAAAAAAAAGAAATAAAGATGCTTTTCTTGAGTTATTTGATATTTTCATGCTCCATACCTTTGTTTCCAGCCTCAATGTTGCTGACAGATTCAATCCCTCAGATTGAGGAAAAGCATCCATTGAAATCAAGCTGAAGCACTTCATTTCCTTTATGAATTCAAGCACATGGAGAGCCACTTTGATCAGATTGCATTCCACTCTCACCATGATCACAAGCTCCATTTGATTCTGCTCTTCTGATTCTGGTTTCAATGGTTTTGTGATTCTAACCTCAATTCTTTCTTCTTTAGCTCCATTAATTGTGGGAAGAAGACAGTCCTCCATGACTCTGTTCTTCTCCTCAAGCTCATGTATTTCAGCCTTCAGCTCATTCAGGTAACTCATTGTCTTGCAGAGCACTGAGGTCTTGTCCTTCTGTCATCCATAGGAGAGTTAGATGAAACATATGATGAAAAAAGAAATTAGAGGGAATTGAAGCATGAAAGTAGCAGTTTTTCATGCCTTTGATCCAGGAGGAAGCAGCTGCCAGAGAGAATGAAAACTCGCATTCAATCTCTCACGGCGCTGTCGTTCCGAAACCGTATGCTTCTTCTGATAAATTCTTGCCTCTGTTTCCTCCTGCCTCTTCACCTTTCTCAGCATCATGTGAGCTCTCTTGATCATATTCTGATTTTGCTCAGCCTGCCTTGTCTCGATCAATGGAGATAGAGAAGAATTGTAAGGCTGGAAAGCAGATTTAACAGTATTCTGCCTTCTCAGTCGAGAACAATGCAAATATGAGGGGGAGGACGAAGAAGAAGACAATGAAGATATAACAGAGAGCATTGCTCTTGTGATTGCCATTTCATCCCTGGCAGATGCCTTAAACACGACATCGGAACCTCGATTCCTCAGCACTGTCGACGATTTCGGATTCATTGTCGTTTCGTTCATCGTAAAACCTGAGGAAATCGAATCTGTAGAACGAGTTTTCTCAATGGATTGTTGGGGAATTTGAAGAGATGCGCACTGTTCCATTGATTCCATCAGCATATTGAGCTGATCAGATAAATCAGTGAAGAAAATAATAAAATTTCAGTATATAATCTTTTATTACATAAGATGATACACATGAAAAGACGAGACTTTTACATCATCAATCTGTCCCTGAAGTTGACACGAAGATGGGTTCAAGAGCTCTGAATCCCCAAATCCGATGTGATCCATTGCTTCCTCAGGCGAAATTCCAGCAAAACTGCTAAGAAGATGAAGTCGGAGATAAAGAAGAAGACCAGCATAAAATCAATCAATCAAATGTCATCGAGTGAGCACCTGTCGTCGAAGCTAGAGAAAGAGCTCCAGTCTCTGGCGAATGGCATATGATAGAGGCTTCCCGACGAGGAGCTGCAATAGTTTTTGTCACCGTTGAAGCACCAGACATCCATGGAAATTGGGAAGAAAGAACTTCAAACTAAGAAGAAGAAGAAAAAGGACGAAGCACCAGACATTCATGAAAGTTGGGAAGAAAGAATTTCAAAAGAAGAAGACCAAGAAGAAGAAGAAGAAGGAGGAGAAGAACAAAGTGCTGAAGGAAATGGAAATACATAATTTGAATGGGAATTGGCTGAGTACTTGGTCCGGGGGCTCGTGCTCAAGAGAACTCACTCTGGCGAAGAAATAGAAGACTTTCCAGAAGACTGGGAACCGCTGACCGAACTGTGAACATTGACATGGGGATGAATTTAAAAGTCTTCTCATTTTTTTATATTCATTTTACATCAAAAAAATATAGGGTAAATTACAACCAGGTCCTTGAATTTAAAGTTTAATAAAGCATAGTTCCACTTCATAACATCGGGGTTCCTGAATTTTAATAAAATATCAAATAAGTCCTTTTTAATTTTTTATTATTAAATTTTTTTAAAATTACTATTATACCCCTCTCTCCCTCCCTCTCTCTCAGCTTTTAAGAGAGAAGTAGGGGTATAATGATAATTTTAAAAAAGATTTAATAATAAAAAATTAAAATGAACCCATTTGATAATTTATTAAAAATTCAGGAATCCAATATTAAATTTTAAAAATCTGGACCTATATATTATTAAGCTAGAACCTGGATATAATTTACCCAAAATATAATTTAAATAAGATTTATAATTTATAACTATACTAATTTAATTATTATGGTAATAGAATATATGTTCTAATTACAATAAAAATAATCAGCCTTTTTATCTCATTAGGCTGGTGAGGTCTATATGAATTCGTTATTTTTATTACACTTTATTCAATATTTAATAATTTTTTATTTAATTTTAAATATATAAAATCATTTATTATAATTTCTTTCTATATTTTTTCGATTTTTCTTTTTATTTTTTTATGTGAGTAAAATTTAATAATATAATTTTCTTATTAGAATTTTTATTGGCTTGCATTTAACATGTCTAAACTATCTAAGTTAGTTTTTTCTGAACTTATATTCAATTGAGCTGAAAATAAATAAAAAAATCTAATAAAATTTTTATTTCATATTCTAGTAAAAAATTATATTGCATGTTATAGAACACATTTTAGTGAATAATTTAATTTAATTTTACATTTTATAAAATAGTTTGCTTTAAATTATATATGATTAATTATGACATAATTTTGTCTCCGCGCGACCTGTCGACGGCCCCGCGGCCCTCGCGCGTGCGCCGGATCCTCTCTCTCTCCTCCCGATTCGGCACACACGCCCGGGCCGCATGTCCGCCGGCCGACACACCGCGTGGCAGCTGGACCGCCGGCGGCTCGCAGCCCGCGCGCGTGCTCCTGATTGGGAGGAGAGAGAGAATGATAGGGGTAAAATGGTAATTTTAAAAATTTTAATAATAAAAAAATAAAAAAAATTATTTGATAATTTATTAAAACTCAGAAATCGATATTATAATTTTAAAAACGTGGACTTGCGCGATATTAAGCATTAAACTCAAGAATTTGAGCGTAATTTGCCCTTAAATTTATTTTTGCAAATAAAATAACTAACATATCTTTTCAGGTTCATTTATCTGGTTAACTGATTTTTCGTGTTTATTTTTGATTGTTAACATTAAAAACTTTTGAGTTTCAATTTTAGATTCAATTTTTATTTTATGAATGGATTAATCGTCCATAATTATAATATTATAAATAAATAATTTCTCCGCTATAAATAAATTACAAATAAGCAATAACGCTACACTATTTTCAAAATCTTTAACGTCTTGTTTATAGAATTAAATTTAACAAGATTAAAATTAAATTTAAATATAAATATTTTTTTATTAAAAATTATGAATAACGTGAAATAAAATTAGTTATTATATTAGGATATATGAGAGATGTGATATGAGTTAGTTATTATTTTAGTAATCTGTGTAGGATGTGAAATAAAATTAATTTTTAATATTAAATTTTATGTATGATGTGATATGCCGGGTTAATATTAAACCAGGTTAATTTTCAACGGTCAAACAAACGAGATTTGAATATTAATGCGTTACAATATAATAAAAATAATATAGAATTTAATATCAATAAAATAATGCTAACATTTATTTCACTCCAAAACTAGTCTCTAGAATACGTCAAAACCTTTAACGTATCTTACTTTGATGCTGGTTGACCACTCTACCTTTTACGCAAAAAATTGACTCTAATGCGACCATTGTAATTAGAATATATAATACATCTTGAGCAAATACATTGCAAGATAGTATATTTGATCTTCCAATATCTTATCCCTTGAAGCTTACTTCGATACGAGTTTACCACTCTACCTATTATCTCGTGTTTCAGATATAAAAATATTAAGTTTGTTTTTCACATTTTTTAAATTATAGTTAACATTAAATTTCAATACTTTCATTTTTTTCACCTATATAATTTAAGTATTTTTTGTCAATAAAATATATCTTTTCATTAAAATTTACAATTATATAAATAACAGAACTTGCTGCATTATATAAAATAAATACTTTTATGTAACTGAAATTAACAGCATTATACTTATTAAAAAGTGATATACAATAAAATGTAAATAACTTTCATGGTAGCATATCATAACGTGCTATCGACTTATTTATTTCAAAAAAAAAACATAATTTAAAATAGAACTAATAATATTTATAAAATAAATATAAAAGAGAGGGAAAGGACTGAGTTACAAATGAGCGAGCGCGACGGGGGAGTAGGGGGATTTTATAGACAGTTAAAGATCGATAAAGTCTCCCAAACTTTGGGCGAGTCCACTATAGGTGAGACCTATTGAGCGGGTAGTGAGGAGTGGAGTCACTCGAAATTCGAACGACTCCTACGGCGGGCGCCCACCTCGGCCGTTAGTTTTTCTTTAATTTTTTTTTATATAATAATTTAAATAATAAAATGAGTTAATTATAAAAAATGTTCCATCATATTTCTGTCGCGAAGTGACATTATTTGAATTCTTTCAAGATCCGGTAGTAGGGTTCCTGACGTTCTCGCTGGTTCTTGCGGCGCCGTCGGAGAGAAGCTTGCTCTGAGGTATCTAGATTAGTGCCTGGGTATGGCGTCTGGGGAGGCTCCGCCGCCATTGGATACTTCAGCTACTGCTGCCGAGATTGGTGCCGCTAAAACGTCCGAGGAGGTTGTGCGGTCAAAGGTATCCCCTTTTCTGGTGGATATTAATAGATTCATCACGCAATAGTAAACTTTGGAAATATACTAGCAGAAAGCGAAGCGCTGGTGGTAATATTCTTCACATACTTCATGAAAACTTCAATACAAAGTAAGAATCTATATCGATGTGTTTAGGGGTTCTTGGAACCTCTTGAAAATCTACAATGAGGCATTTCTGCACAGCTCGTCTTTGAAGCCACTTCAATGAAAGAGTGATTTCCCATAAAAAGCCATTCATATTGCCTAGTAAAAATTAAAATAAAATAAGTTTAATTCAACACTTCTTCTTGTCATTCGATTTGGCTTCTGCAAATTGTGTGAAAAAAGTTAATTTCTTTGTCCAAATGTAAAACTGTATGATAGAGATCCTTATATAGCTATGTCAAGGGAAAAAAGGTACAATTTGAACTATGATTTTGAAAATTAATCAAGATTAAGAAGGAGAAATAAAGGGCCTCTTAGTTTTTGTATTTTTTTGAAAAAAAAAACCATTATGCGGTTGATGAGCCTTTCCTTTGCAATTTTTTGTTTTTGGTTGGATTGCTCAAAATTGAAGTTCATAAACAAAAATTTGACAATTATCATACCCAAAAAGTGTGTTGGTTGCAGATGAACTTTAGTTGTGTGTTCTTGATTGACTGAATTTTTAAGGTTAGAAGATTCTCTATTTTATGTGCAGGAATCTTACATGTCTCGGCTGGGGTCAAAGGAAAAGGTATGTAATCAGGACAATAAAGAATATATGCATTCCTTTTGACATCCTTTGTAAATTAGTTTATCGTGCATTACTTCTCAACCATCCTGATTGGTGTATATTTTTCAAGGTTTTCTGAAGAACTTTAGTTAATTGCATTTCATTTTTATTATAAATGTTTTGAAGAACTTTAGTCCAGTGTTAGGATTTTTAAATATTCTATTAAAGTATTAAATCTTGTAGTCTTGAAGGCTTTATAGAGACGTTGTATCCCTTTTTCTTTTTTTTGAAATTCGGCCGTAGCCTATAATACTATAACAGTAAAAAGATACATCAGGTACAAAAGGTTCGATCCTCGTTGAGGATCGCACAAAAATCGAGTGGGAGGAACATGCCCCTACGCCACTCTGTGTCATCGAAACAAGAAAAGGAAGCTACAAAGTCTGCCGCTCTATTAGCGGCTCTATAAACATGAGATATCCTATATGCCTTGAAGGCACAAAAAAGCTCAGCAATCTGGGCCATGGTTTTGTCGGAAGGGTGTCCTCTGGCTGTCCGGTGAAGGTCCGCAATAGTGATGGCAGAGTCGCCCTCTATCCAAATCCCGTCTATCTGGGTGTCCTCTGTATCCCTTTTCCAAGATTGTACCCCTTACCTTTGTTTCATATATTGCACTTTGACATTTTATTTATTCTTTCTTGATGATGTGGATACATAGAGCACCCATATCATAAAAATAGTGCAAAGTGGGTTAATATGTGTGAGCAAGTGTTTTTATTGAGTTTCTTTTTGCTAGGATTTGTAACTCAATATGATTTCTTTTTAGTTTTTACTAATATTTGTTTTCTATCTATTTAATGGCATCTCAAATTTGACCACTGATGATTTGGATCCAAAGTACATAAATATTTACCTTTTTAACTACGGTCTCGTAGGAACATGTAGCAGTGCAGCTTAATGGCTTCTAACATATGTAATAATATTTGGGAGATTGTAACATTGTGTTTTATCCCCTTCATTTCTCATCCATTAACCACTAAAAATCAAGTGGAAATTTGATGCGGGATGGAAAAAGGATGCCAATGATATTTTAGATTTATATTCAGCAAAATCAATTAGCAAATTATTTTAATTAAGAGAAAAATATTTTCTAGATAAATTATATGATAAATAAGATTTTTGAATCCCGCAAATTAAGATATTTTAAAATTAAAATTAAATTGGATCGTATGATAAATAAGAATTTATCAATTTAGATTAGGGCGTCAATTTAAATTCAATAAATCAGATCTGAGGTTCAGGAATTTAGGACAGACGTCTCACCATTAAATCCAACAGTAATTAACACGCAAGGAATTATCGGGTCACACAATTAGAGCCAAATAAATAATTCAAGTCAAGCGAATAATTTAAGTAGAAATCAAATAATCAGCTTAGTTGAGTTCGGAAAAGAAGTTACCAATGATTTGAATCGGAGGAGAAGAGGCACTGATCGAGTACGGGCGATGCGCGGACAAAGCGCAGACGGACACGAGCACAGGCAGGCAAGTGAGCAGGCGCGGGCGGGCGCTGGCGGCGCGCCG
>JAEMOT010004236.1:200702-214337 GCA_019297695.1 Apostasia ramifera | reverse complement strand
CGACGCTCGCCGGTGGCAGGCGGGCTGCCGGGAGGACGGGGCGGAGGCGGGAGGGCGGCGGCGGGCGACGCGCGGTGGTTTCCCGAACCGGCAGAGAGGAAGAAAGGGAAAGTGGGCTGGAAAATTACGTCGAGGTACCTGGATTTTGGTTGAGATAAAGGAAGGAAAAGATTTTTTTTTTATTTATTTTGAAAAGTGGATAACTAGGCTAATTTAAGGATTCTCACCAAAGGCTAACGCTACCCTTTCCTTCACGGGAATATCGACCCCTTAACCCGGATCTAGGCTTTGAGAAAACTCAAACATAATTTCATTCATCACAATACTCTATCTTTTACAATGCAAGACGACCTCTTTATATAGAGAGATCCCATGTAGAAATTTAAAAATACAATATTAAATGCAGAAAATAAAATACCAAATAAATAAAAGCAAATATGGAACTAATTCTATTACAATAAAATAAAATCGGCACCAAATATGGCGAGTCTCCAAATCTTCCAAATATGCTCTGAATTAAATCAAATCAAATCAAATCTAAATAAAGCTAATATGGAAATCTCTATTAGCTCTAATTAATTTGAATTTAAATTTTGATTCAGTACGTAACGTCATCCTAGCCATCAATTTCGATGTTGATCTGTATCCTCACCAAAATTCCATACCCAACAAACCATTATCATGCTATGTAGCTACATTTCATTAACTCAACATGCCTTGCCACTGAAGTAACAAAGTAAATTTTGAACTATGGGGTAGCATATATTTGAAGAAAGGTATAATATTTAAAGTTTTGTATAGCATATATGTAAATGCCCCTTGTTTTACTCTTGTGTCTGTTATAGTGCACATTGATTAGTAGAACTCCAGTGACATTGGGTGGAGTTTGATTGCATGGAGAATTGAAATTGAAGAGATAAGCAATGGAATCCTCTATCAGCTTTCGTGATTGTTAATATAGAGCAGTGAATGAAGTTAAGTTGGATGAGTTTGGTCACACTGAGATTTCAAGCTAGAATGTGGTCGTAAGCTCAATCTTTTGTTTCTACCAATTTCTCATTTTCTTATACATTCAAAAACTTATATATGCATAACCATACTGTGTATGTGAGCTGCAGTCTGCATCCAATTGGATGGATCCACTATTTGCCCGTGCTATTGTGTGTCACTCATTGACTTACCTTTCTTATATCTCATTGATTAGTGTTCTAAACTTAATATCCTACATCCACTTAGGTGTTTAATTTTGAAAAGCTTCTTGTGCAATATGGATGAATTGCTCTACCAGGGGCACTTCCTCTGAAAAATATAGCATCTTTATCTCACACACGTGTAAACCAGAATGAGGAAACCAATCTTCCAGTTTCTGTTGTAGATACCATACACGAAATTTTTATTTCTTCCCGAATAAGAAGACATTATGGAGCAGTTTGTTTTTGTTCTTACCACTTCTGTTGCAAGTTGGATATTATTCTTATTATAATTGTCTTGGAGAGGCATGGTTCATTATTTGAGGAGCTGTCATTGATGATCAAGAAGAAGACAATGGATAGGCCTTGAACTTCTTGGAAATGGTAATCTCATCACAATTTTATTTTTATTTTTTTAAAATCTATATAATTATCAGGTTCTTCGTGAGATTAAGATTAGAAATGTTGGACTGTAATTGGTGCTCTACCCATTTTCTTTCAAGCTTGTTAATTGCGCATTTTTCAGTTAGCTCTTTTTGGATAGATCACTTATTCTAATATTGATTGAGCCCTTTCTGGATGGATCACTTATTCTAATATTGATCGAGCCACTAGGAAGAAGAGAGCGGTGTGGGCATCAATGTACCCAACTGGTGATTCATTCCAAAACATGTTTTATTGTGGATGGTTGAGATTAGATCTTGTTGCATTAAATTGTACTGATTAAAGAGATCTGATTATTTGGGCTCATTTGAGTTGACTGAAGGCCTCTAGTATTTTGGGTTGATTTGAGTTGACCCAAGGTATTAAAATTTTAGGTCAATTGGATTTTATTTACTTTTCAGGTTTGTTCTTTATTTTGTCTAGGTATATTTTACTTTTTAGGAATATGCTACTTGTATTTCTTGTATCCAAATCTTGATTTAATGAGGTCTGTATAAATGCCTATCTTCTATTGTAATACTTAGATTTTGATGAATAATGATATTTTCTGTAAATGGATTTAAGTGATTTGATAATTTAGAAATGAATGGTCGGAGCCTTGGGTGAAAATTTCTAAACACATACCTGAAAAAATTTTCTCCAATCTATACATTGTTCTTGAAACGCGCCGTTGTTGGGTCCCAAGTCTCGGATGAGAAACGCGGAGGGTTGCGTTAGGCAGTCGACAGCCAGCTTAAAACTTTTCAAATCAATCATGATATGAATTCTTTAGAAAATTGCACTAAAGCTAGGACGTTCCCTAGAAGCGACGCGCTGTATTGCCTGAATACAGTGAAAAATGAGCAAGGGTCGCTGCATCGGCGCCCGGGTGTAGTGAAAAATGAGCAAGAGACCCCACATCATGAACGAATGCGGGTAAAGAAGTTAGTTCATCATACTAGAACTCAAGTCAGTAGGATTAGATTAGGAACTTAGAATATAGGCAGCCTGACAGGCAAACTAATAGAGTTGGTGGATATTATGATTCATAGAAATATTAATATTTTGTGCCTGCAGGAAACAATAGGGGTGACAATATATGACCCGACCCGTGAACCCGAACCGAACCCGACCTGCAAATTTTGGGTAGGGGTCATGAATTTTGACCCATTTATTAAACGGGTCGGGTTCGGGTTGGGCATTTATCAAAAAATACTCTATAAACGGGTCGGATAGGCCCGCCAATCCGACCCATTTATTGATCGGGTCGGGTTCGGGTCATGGATTTTGACCTATTTATTAAATGGGTCGGGTTCGGATTGAAGCTATTTGGGTCGGGTCGGATTCGGGTTCAACCCGAACCCGACCCACCAACCCATTTTGCCACCCCTAGGAAACAAAATGGGTTGAAGAGAAAGCTAAGGAAATTGATGGTTTAGATTTTAAAATTTGGTACTCTGTTAAGAATAAAAATAAGAATGGAGTGAGTATAATTCTGGATAAGAGCTTGAAGGATCACGTAGTGAAAGTTAAGAGAAATTGTGATAGAATTATGACTTTAAAAATTATAATCAATAGAATGATTATTAACATTGTAAGTGTGTATGCTCCCCAAGTAGCTTTGGATGCGGGCATAAAGGAAAAATTTTGGAATAATTTAAAAGAGTTAATACAAGAGATACCTCAGGAGAAAAGATTATTTATTTGAGGAGATTTAAATGGACATGTTTGAAGTATTGCTGAGGAATTTAATAGCATCCAAGGTAGATATGGTTTTGGAGAGATAAATGAGGAGGGTAAAACTATTTTAGAGTTTTCTTTAGCATATGATCTTGTAATTGCTAATATTTTATTCAAGAAGAGAGAGGAGCATGTTATTACCTACAAGAATGGAATTTCAAGAACTTAGATTGATTATTTTCTTATAAGGAAACAAGATCGCTTGGATTGTAAAGATTGTAAAGTCATTCCAAGTGAATGTTTGACTACCCAACATCGATTAATGGTTTTAGATTCCGAGATAAAGTATTGGAGAAGAAATAATAAGTTAAAATCTTATCCTCGGACTCGATGGTGGAATCTAAAAAAATGAGAACAAATGTATATTTAAGAAGAAGGTTCTAAAACTTGAGCAATGGAACATTAACGGGAAAATTGATTTTATGTGGTTGACAGTTGCTGTATCCGTGAGGTGGCGAAGGATGTGCTGGGAGAATCTAAATGAATGATTCCAAATAATAAAGATACTTGGTGGTGGAAAGATGATGTACAAGAAAAAATTAAGAAGAAGATTTGTTATAGAAATTGGTTTAAAAATAAAAAATAAGAATAAATGGGAGAAATATAAAGTGGCTCGATGGGAATCTAAGAAAGCAGTAGACAATACAAAGAATATGACTTTTGAGGATTTATATAAGAAGCTAGACACTCAAGAAGAAGAAAGACAATTATATAGGATTGCAAAGACAAGAGATAAAAAAACTAAAGATTTAATTAAAGTAAAATATATTAAAGGTGAAAATCAAAAAGTACTTTTCATAGAAGAAGATATCAAAGATAGATGGATAAGTTATTTTCAACAGCTTTTTTATGAAGATTGTGAAAATTCAATTGATCTTACGGAATTCAGCATCCAAAAGAAAATAGAAATTACTCTTACATCCGACGTATTAGTAAAGCTAAAGTCTGGAAAGCTTTAAAAAAGATAAAGCATAAAAAAGCAGTAGGACCAGACAACATCCCAATAGATGTTTGGCAGTGCTTAGGAGATGAAGGAGTTTCTTGGCTCAGTAAATTGTTTAATATAATTTTGAAGACTCAAAGGATGTCAAATGAATGAATAAAAAGTATATTAGTACCTATTTATAAGAATAAAGGCGATGTATAAAATTTGCCAATTATAGAAGAATTAAATTAATAGTCATATTTTAAAACTTTGGGAGGGGGTGATCGAACAAAGGTTACACCATAATATTAAGGTATCAGAGAATCAATTTGATTTTATGCCAGATAGATCTACTATAGAAGCCATTCATTTATTAAAAAGTTTAATTGAGAAGTTTAAGGAAAAAAAGGAAAACCTCCATTTAGTTTTTATTGATTTGGAAAAAACTTATAATAAAGTCTCAAGAAAAATATTTTGGAGAGTTTTAGAAAAGAAAGGGATTTGCACTGTTTATATTTAAGTTATTAAAGACATGTATGAAGGAGCTGTTATCTGTGTACGGACTTAAGGAAGTTTGACTAAGGATTTTTCTATTACAGTTGGATTACATCAAGGCTCGGCTTTAAGTCCGTATCTTTTTGCTTTGATTATGGAAGTCATGATTGGACATATATGAAGATGAGGTGCCTTGGTGTATGCTCTTCGCAGATGATATTGTCCTTGTTGAGAAAACTAAAGAGGGAGCTAAAGTGAAACTAGAGCTTTGAAGGAATGCTCTAGAATCGAAAGATTTTCATCTAGGGGTGCAATTTGTACCCGTACCCGATTAACCTGCCTCGACCCGCCCCTAATGGGACGGGTATGGGTACTCAAATTTTACCCGCAACCCCCCCCCCCCCCCGCGTTTTGAAATGGGGCGGGTTCGGATATGAATCATCTAGACCCGCCCCGCCCCGTACTCGATTTAATAAATTTTAAAATTTTAAAAATTTTAAAAGTTAATACCTAAAAAAAAATAAAAATAGTACTCGAATCGGTGCCTCGGTCGACCGGTTGGTGCGGTCATCCGTCATCCTAAACAATCGCTTTCCTCTAAAAACAATACCTGGGTATTCACATCGCAGTCGCACACTCGCACCATCAGGCCAGAGTTCAGCCGATCTGCCTCTTGCCGACGGCTGTCACGTCCCCTCTCTCGCATCGGTCGACGAAAGGCCTCAGGCTTGCTTCGCTCGCCGTTAACCTGGAGAGCGAAGGGTGGATAGGTTTATAGTTCCGATCTCCTTTCGATCCGTCGGCCGTGGAGGATCAGTCGCCGGCAGCAGCTCTGTTTTGCGTCCAACTCAGGTTGTACAGTCCAATCACTTCCATTGAATGTGGTCGCCTGCAGCCTCCATTTCTTTGATCAAACATAGATCTGGAGGTGAGGGTAGATATACTTAAATTTTTCTATTTATATCTCTTTTATTGACGCTGCTTGCGTTTTTCAATCCAGTGATGCAGATTTGATTTGGTGTTTATGGTGTATAGTTTTCATTTGAATCAAAATAACAACAACAACAACCAAGCCTTAATCCCACTAGGTGGGGTCGGCTACATGAATCCTTTGTTTCCATTGCGCTTTTTCAGTTACCAAGTTCTTATTTAAGTCTAAGTAACTAAGATTACTCCTTATAGTTTTTTGCCATGTCTTCTTTGGTCTTCCTCTTCCTCTTTGTACATGGGCAAAATCTAATAACTCAATTTTTCTAACTGGAGCTTCAATCGACTTACAATTTAGATGTCCAAACCATTTAAGCAGACTTTCTCTAAGTTTATCCTCAATTAGTGCAACACTAACTTTCCTTCGGATATACTCATTTTTCATTCTATCTTTTCGTGTATATCCACACATCCATCTTAACATCCTCATTTCTGCAATATTTATTTTATTTGTTTGTTTTCTCTTTGCAGGCCAGCATTCAGCACCATATATCATCGCTGATTTTACTACAGTTTTATAAAATTTACTCTTGATTCTGGATGAGATTTTTCTATCGCACAACACACCAGAAGTATTTCTCCATTTTACCCATCCTGCTTGAATCCTGCTAATAACGTCATCATATCATTCTAATTTTGTATGGCTGGTCTTGTCATATTTGGGCTATTGGATGTGTCAAAACTACTTGTTTGGTTGTTCCTAACTATATGCGTCATCATGCTTTTCATTGTTCTTCTGTTCATGATCATGCTAATATGGTTGCATTTGTTACCATATTGTCTCGTACATATACACTTGAGTTTGTTGTTTTCTTGAATCTTCTTTAGAAATAGTGCAGTGAATTATTAGGTTCTGTCATAACATATTCTTGCACATCATTGATCATGTGAAATCAATTAATTTAATGGTGGCTTGGTATTGTTAATAAATTAAAAGTTGTCTTTGTTGAGGTGATTAATATAACTGAAAGTTAGTAGAAGTAAGCTTAATCAAAACTTTGATTCGTCAACAATATGCATATAGAATACCCAGATGTTAAGGTAAATAATACTTGATTTGTTTCTAAATGGACAATAAAAGAGCTTTGGATAAACTTACTATAGATATTATTTGTTTTTAGGGGCTTTATAGTTTTAAAATGCACTTATGTTGCTTAAGATGTGTCAACATTTCCAACATCTCTCTCATACTTTGCCAATATGGGATTTGTGTAAAGCTTATCATATGCACCCCCTTTTTATCGATAATGTTGCTGATTTTTATGTCATTTGATATTTTTTATTTTTTGCTAGGCATAATGAGCGAATCACATGAAGCATCTCGTGTTGAGGCAAGCATAATTCCTAGTGGGCTTTACCAATAAATGTTTCTAATGAAAGCGGCTCAAATGTTGTTCCAATTGATTCTACTCCATTTGTAATAATAGATCCACTAACAAATAAGAGAAAGCTGACATCTGCCATATGGAATGATTTCGAAAAAATAAATGAAAATGAAATCATTTATGTTGTATGTCATCATTGCAAGTCAAAGTTAAAGGCAGCTAGCAATTACGGCACAAAACACTTGCATATTCATTTGGACAGGTGCTTGAAAAGGAAATAAAGTGAGATAAAGCAAAAGTTAATTTTTTTTACGAATAATAAAAATGATGGAAGACTTCAAATTAGAAATTTTATATTTAATGAAAGATGTTCTAGAAAAGATCTTGCTAGTGCCATCATAATGTACGAATATCTATTAAGTATATTTGATCATTTTGGATTTCGTAAGTTTGTGAATGGTCTTCAACCACTCTTCAAGATGGTAACTAGAAATACCATCAAGTCAGATATATTTAAAATCTATGAACTTGAGAAGGCCAAGTCTATGTCTATATTTGAATGTCTTTCATGTCGTATTTCACTTACCACTGACATGTGGACTTCAAATCAAAAGAAAGGCTATATGACAGCGACAACATATTATATAGATGATATATGGATGCTGCATAATCGTTTATTGAGGTTTGTTTTTAGTAAATATTATTTTTCACATTACGTTGGTTTTTTAGATTTTCAAATGTATATGTATATTATATTTTTTATCACTTTATAGGTTTGCATATGTACCTGCACCTCACACTAAAGATGTTCTTTGTGATGTGTTAATGAGTTGTTTAATGGATTGGAATATTGATAGAAAAATTGTAGCAATAACTATGGATAACTGCACTACAAATGATGCAATGATTTAATTAGTCATCAGTAGATTATTTCTTAGTCAAACACTTCCATTGGATGACAAATTAGTGCATATGAGGTGTTGGGCACACATTCTTAATTTGGTTGTTAAAGAGGGGTTGAATGTTATTGAAAAGCCTATTAAGAAGATAAGGGATACTGTGCTTTATTGGTCAGCCAATCCTTCTAGATATGAAAAATTTGAAGAAGTTGCTCGCCAATTAAAGTTATCAAGTACCAAAACACTATGTTATGATTGCAAAACAAGATGGAACTCAACATACTTGATGCTTCAAACAGCAATAGAATATAAAGATGTATTTCCATGTTTAAAACAATGTGATAAGGCATACAATAGTTTGCCAACTGATGGGGAATGGGCGGAGGCAAGACTAATATGTGAAAAGTTATAATTATTTCATGAGATAACTGAATTATTTTCTGGAAGTCGCTATCCTACTGCTAATTTACTTTTTCTGAAAATATGCGATATTAAGGTGGACTTGATTGCTTGGGCATGTTCGCCTGATGAAGTAGTAAGCATCATGGCAACATGAATGATAGATAGGTTTGACAAGTATTGGAAAATTTGTAATCATGTAATGGCTGTTGCAGCTGTTCTGGATCCTCGGTTCAAGATGAAGCTTGTTAGTTTCTATTTCAAAGAAATATATGGAGAATTGGCTGCATTCGAAATTCAAAAGATTCATAACATGTGTTACGACCTTTTACATGAGTATCAAGCAAGAGCTATGGAAGGTAAAGAAGATGATGACAGTATTATTACAAGAGTACTAATTTCCTCTCGTAGTAGTGATCGATTATCAAAATTTGACTTATTTGTTAACGAGGAAAGTGATAGTTTGGATGTGAAGTCTAAATTAGATATTTATTTAGGAGAGTCTGTATTGCCACGTTGCGAGAATTTTGACATACTGGCAACTCTCAAACAAGATACTTTCAAAATTGTGTGCGAGGGATACATGATTATGTCTGTCAAAACAAATATTCATCACAAATAAAGAAAGTATAGTGATTGTGATGATTCCTATCATGAACTTGTCAAAAAATCTCACTGAAGTCGGGACAAGAAATATATTTATCATTCAACCTATCAAATTCGATAACCTTAGTGCTTATGCTTTGGAGTACACTAATAACTTGACTAAGGCCATTAATAACCTTATTTTCAACTCTTAGGTATTTCAAAACAAATGTATGCTTATTAAGAAGCTTGACCCACCTAGAATGCCTTAGATTTAATTTATTTTGAGAACCATTGTAATCTTGACAATGTCATCAATTGGCTGCTTACCTAAAAGTTTAAAAAATTGTTTAAATTGTTGTAATTGATTAAACTTTTCGTTAACATTATCCCTAAAGGTGTTCATGTCATTTTTGAATGTATTTAAGCTCTGAGTAAGTTCTCCAAAGTCATTTGAGGCAGACATATCAGTCTTACGATTTTTTTCTTAGCCATAGTAAGATTGTAGGAAATAATGAAGGGAGATTACATAAGTTGCCACAATTAATTCAAAAAATAAATTACTCTGATATTCAATGTAAATTTTTAGATTATTGATTAGTATTTCAGGTCTGAGGCAAGCAGTATAACTGGATGTAAGAATTTGCAAGCAGATGCTAGGTTGCTGGAGATTTTATTTTGGGACTAAAATAAAATTACAAGTTGCTTAATCAAATAAATATAAATCGAGCTTTTAAAATGAAAGAAAATTCTTTAATCAAATAAATACAAATTGAGCTTTTAAAATGAAAGAAAATTTCTTCAAAGTGTTTTTGTGTGCCTTGAAGTTTATTTGATCTCACAATTGGGTTGCATGGAGGTATGACTTGGTTCAACATGACCAAATGAACTAGGCTCTAGGCACTAGGTAGGCTTACAAAGGCAGCTTGCAAGTGCTAGCTACAGATGATTGCCTGAGAGCAAGTTGTTGAGCTAGTGAGCAGTTGGCGGGATTGCTACACTGCAGACTTTACTGTAGGAATGATTGGAACGACAAGTTCGTAGCGAGATGTGGGGTGGTGACATAAATGTGTTGGCAAATAGTGTGGTGCAATAGATGTAGGGTTGGCTGAAAATGGGGTGACAGGTGGTTGGTGGAGTGATGTAGTTTTAGGATTTCATTAGAGGTGGTAGATTGCAGCAGTGTCACTGAATACTTGGCATCAAGATTTAGGCATTAATATTAATTGATGCAGAGCTAGAAGAGGAGGAAGAGGGAGAAGAGGGAAGGAGTGTGATGCTCTAAAGGGAATAACTTTATAATTTTATCAGAACCTACTAATACAAAGACATCAATCTTATTTATAGAGTTTTTGGCTTATACACTAAAAGGAAATACATTAGAATAACAAAGAAAAATAACTGAAACGGAATAACATCTTTCCTAAATAACTAAATGTTAAAAATAAACATATTAAACTAAATGATTCCCTCTATTAAGATTTAAATCCTGCCTTTCTTGTGTTTGGATTAGTTGAATTTGAAATCACACAAATCTACAACCAAATCTCCATTGAGAAATATCTTGCCTTATGCCATAGGCACATTTTACTTTTTTTTACAACTACTTTGCACCTATAATTAAAATTTTAATGCATTTACCAACATTTGTGTGCTACATTCGGCAAATAAAAGTGTCAGAATAAATAACCTGAGCACTGTCTTGAATTGTTTATTGCAGGTTCCTTGGCTTTGGTCTTCCACGTGTGTCGTATGGAAGACCCGAATCTAAAATCATTGGGATGCATGAAAAGCAACTTAGACTTAAATAAAAATATTCATTTTCAAATCACCCAATGCAAGGACAAGCGATCTTAGATAATTTTGTGTTTTTTATTTAAGAAGTGTTAGATATGATTGATTTCAAAGATTTATTTTCAATTTAAGTTCTCGCTAACATGGCCATGTATTAAAATCTGCTTAAAGGAGGCATACCCGTACATTATACCTTGAATTTTAACTTGCAAATGCTTGTAACTGGGCAAACATTCTCATATTTTGTTTGTACTCCACTTGATTGGTGTGCTTGTTAAGCTCTTATTTTCTTTAGGATCTTTGCAGTTTTCTACTGGTTTTAATCAAGTTCATCAACTTATTTGGAAAGCGAGGTATTTTAGATAATTGTTTTAATTTTTGTTGTTTAGTATATTGAAGTTCTGTGCAAGAGCTCTGGTAATATTCGAAAATTTGCACCTGGGACAGAAGCTGGATTTGCATTGCATTTGATAAACTGTAAGTTGCCTACTGGAGTTCCACTACCTTTGTACATAGAGGCTGCTAAAGAAGGGGAAGAACCCATTTGGTTTAGTCCCAAAGCAATACTAGCCGATTGTGGTCAAGGTTGGAGATTACAGACTGTTATTGAAGAGGGTACGCTCTTCTTTTTTTTGTTCGAGTTTCTTGCTTGTTATATGAGGTTCTACTACTTTGGCATAGAAAATGAATAAACAGGTTTGTTTATCAGGCCAAGAAACAGCAACACTTACGCAGCAGATTCCAAAGCCGCCGTTGAGCGCACTAGTAAGTATAATATGGTATGTTTAAATTTTCTCAATCTCAATAATGGAAATCTCTAGCTTTATTCTGCAGGATTTTACAACTACTTTGCATCTATAATTATAATTTTTAATGCATTTAGCAACAGATGTATGCAACCATTAGGCAAATAAGAGCACTGTTTGACTTGTTTATTGCAAGTTCCTTGACTTTGGTCTTCTACATGTCTCAAATGGTAGACCGAGTCTAAAAAAATTGGGATGCTGCAAAAGACGAACCACCAACACAAGGACAAACTATCTTTGAAGATGTAGTTTTTGTATGGTTTCAAAGTGTTGCATATAATGAAGATGTAGTTTTTGAGGATTTATTTGAGTGGCTTTAATCCAATTCATCAACTAATATGGAAATAGAGGCATTTTAATTAATCTTTTCTATTTTTGTGGCTAGTATATTGAAGTTTTGTGCAAGAGCTCTGGTAAAATTCAAAAATTTGCACCTGGGGCGGAAGTTCGATTTGCGTTGCACTTGATAAACAGTAAGTTGCCAGCTGGAGTTCCACAAGCTTTGTACATAGAGGCAGCTAAAGAAGGGGAAGAACCTATTTATTTTGTCCCAGAAGCAACACTAGCCAATTGTGGTGAAGGTTGGAAATTACGGACAATAATTGAAGAGGGTACATATTCTTTTTCTTTTTTCTTTTCTTTAAATTGGGTTTCATACTACCTTGGGAATGGAAAATGTATTAACAGTTATTGTAGCTCGTTCTTTTTTGATGCAAGGACATAACATGCCATCAAAAATGCAGCCAAATCCGTTGATTCCAAAGCTACCATTAACTGTAGTGGTAAGTATGTTTTCATTTGTTCATCATTGTAAATTGTATTGTTAATGTCAATAAAGTGCACATTTTATCTTATTTCTTAGACTCACATTGCCTATTTTTTAACCTATTTTGCACCTATAGTTTTTTTTGTTTATATTTATATTTTATCATGTTTTTGGTATTGTTGCTTAGGTCATTTGTATTTTTGCTCTAACTAATATGGGAGATCTCTAATTCTTGTAAGGCTTACTCAATTAAGGGTTCGACATGGTATTGTGCAGGATTCACTTCAATCTTAGTCTCTTACAATGTAACTCTCTAATCTTAGCCTCCAATTAGATTAGGTCTCCAGTCAAGTCCAAAACTGATGGAATCAGTCTGGCAAGCATCCTTATGGAGTTTACGTTGTCCACACCCAAAAGACACTGTTGATGCAGAAATGTGTTGATGGCAAAAGCTAGTGTTTGCATCTAAGAAGCACGGACACGACACAGACACGGGACACGACACGACATGGACACGGGGATACGTCAATTTTTAAAAAAATAAGACACAACACTTCTAGGACACGTAAAATAAATAAAATTATTTATTTTCTAGAATTTTAATAAAAATAAAAGAAACTATAAATTGATCAAATATATGTGATAGCAAAATTATAAAAAAGTTAAATGCATTTAACAGGACTAATCAAATATAAAAATTATAATATTCATTCAGAAGAGTTTCGACATACCTATGCCAAAATGTAGCTATATAATTAGATATTTATGCAGCGGACTACTTCACCAAATAATATGAAAGATCTAGCAATTAACATTAAAAGTAATAAGTATTACATTTCTAAGAAAATACATGTAAGTTGTAAGCAATAAGTATTCATGAAAGTTGATATCAACTTACTTGTACTCCTATGTACTATGAGATCAAAAACCACTAGTGCTTGCCTCTTGATTTTCAGCATCATTTCCATCATTGAAAAGAACTGTCTCAAGCTCAGGTTTATCAAGGGACAATTGGGCAACCTCTAACATACCTGTATCTTCAACAGAAGCAAATGAATCACCTCCTACATCCCACATTTTTGTCTCCCCTTGCTGATATTGTGGTGTTCTTCTAGACAGGAGTCGAAGATTGGTATGCACATACACTAAATCCTCAGCTCGTTGTGGGTGAATTTTGTTTCTCCTCATAGAATGTATGAAAGAGTATGTACTCCAATTCCTTTCACAACAAGAAGAGGAACAAGGTTGACTTAATAGTCGAATGGCTAACTGTTGAAGATAAGGAGTGCTAGCCCCGTATG
>JAEMOT010004236.1:181019-196868 GCA_019297695.1 Apostasia ramifera | reverse complement strand
CTTTCCTTCAAAGCATTTCTTCCAGTTTTTCAAATAAATCTTACTTTTAATTGCTACTGTCCGAGTCTCGCTGTTTTATTCTCAATCATTTTGAAATCTTATACAAGAGTTTAGTACATGGTTTGCTTGGCATAACCAAGAGTGTCTAGAGCTCCTTGTATATTTTTTCACTTCTACCAAGATATTTGAGTGCTAGCAGTCTGGCCATGCCCTTCTTGCTTTTCTCTCCTTCAGGGAGGTATGTCACTCCCTAGTTAAAAGAGTTTTGTGAGCTTGGATCTTCATCCTGTCCAAAGATTAAGCGAAAGTTTAGATCTCGAACAATTGTAAATGATCAGCCGAGGGTTCTGAATTTTAGCCTGTTAAAAGGTTTGGCTTAAGTTGACCTTGTTCTTATGAAAAGTATAGTTATATCTTTTTTGAAATGTAAATATAGTTGTATCTTGAAAGGAGTGTCTGTAAGAGTGTTTTTGGCTTTCTTTCCCATGAAAAAGTAGATATAGTACAAATTCCCATTCAAGAAGTGTAGATAGTGGCGTAGGACAAGAGCCCTCACTGAAGTAAATCCTTGTGTTCTCTTTGTTCTCGTGTCACACTATCCCAATTTATTCCCGTCTTCAGAAAGAACTTGGACAACCCATGTCAAAAGTGTGGTCATGGCCGACAATCATGACGTCAGCAGCATTCGTTGGTGACTCTGGTTTGCACAGAATTATGCGAAGAGCAAATTGGGAATAAATCTGTCCAAACAGTTCAGGATGGATGAATGCGTTCGGTTGGTTCTGGATGGAGGAATACCTTCAACTGACTTGGCATGGTGGAATATGTCCGGTGTGCTGAAGACGAGGAATCCATCCCTCTGATGATGTTTGTTCTGTGAAGGATCAAGTTGGTCATCTGTTGATCATTATTGAGGGTGCTAGATCCAGCATCACACAATTATATTGTACATGTTCCATCATCGATCTTGCTGGTTGTCTTACTACAGTAGATTTACTTCTTCCCTTGCTAGGGTGGAATGGCCTTTCATTTATGCCAGTTGCTTTCATACATGAGGCATTACATTTGAATATTCAGATGCATCACATTTAGGTTTAATTTGGTACCTTTTTGAAGTTAAACTCAAAATTCTCTCCTTGGAGATTTATGTTGTGTTTGGCATAAATTTTCTCTAAGAGAGAAATTAGTTTATAAAGTTAAACGACGACAACAACAACAACAATCAAGTCTTTATCCCACTAAGGTGGGGTCGGTTACATGAATTCTTTGTTTTCATTGCATAATAACTTCTCATTTAACTTTAAGTATCTAAGGTCGTTATTTATAGTATTGTCATATCACTTTTTGGTTTTCTTCTTCTTTTTTTATATGGTCAAGATCCAATAATCCAACTCTCTTCACTGTCACTTTTATCAGCCTACGATTTATATCCAAACAATCTAAGCCAACTTTAAGCTTAAACTTAAATGAAGCTTAAACTTATGTTCACTTATCCATGTTAGCATTTCCATCTCTGTGCACCTCTTTTATTTTATTGTATGTTAAAACAATGTTTGAAATTGGATTAACAATCTTGTTGAAAGTGTAATATTCATGTACTTTGAGTGTTAAAATGTAAATTCTGTCATTAATTAGTGTGGCGTGTATATTTTATATAGTTATTTTTGGTGAATTACTATAATATCAGTTATTCAATTGCTGTGTAATGCTCACCTGCTACTTCTAGTGCAGAAACAAGCCCAGCACAAATTTTTGGAGAAAACAGCTGTTGGGTCAAGTTCAAATTTAAATTTTCAGTACCTCACAAAGATAGTGATTGTTTTTGCCTTCATGTTCCTGCTTGGAGGATTACTAGCTTTCTTTCTGGAAAATCTTCCATGGTTGATACACCTTGTATCCTCATCTTGAGAATATTGTTTTTTTCTTATTTATTGTTCCCCCTCAAAAATTTGCACCTTCAATATATTTATATATATATGTGTATGTATATATGTATGTATTTTTAATTTCATGTTTGTTTAAATTTCTCTGATCTTAGATCTTTATTGAAATGAAGTCGAAGAACTTTAAGTTCATGTCTTAAGAAAATTATTCCAACCATGTTTGCTAAAACTCATACGTTCTTCCGTAATTTTGCCTGAAACTCTTAAAAAGGCCAGAGAAGCCAAAATAATGAAGAAAATTGAAAGGCAGTTCTGATAAAGGTTGGGTAAGAACACCGGTCTTAGGTACCATGCAAAATAATTGAAAAAATTGAAAAATTTATCTTAAGTAATATCAAAGATGAAATAGAAATTAAAAATAAATATATTAAGGAAATAAGTGGAACCAACCTAGCAAATAATTTTAAAATAATAATAGAAATGATGAATGAAATCTATTGAAATATAAGTGAATTAAAAGATAACATAAAAAAACATATCTAATGAAATCAGAAAACTCAAAAATTTTAAATACATCAGAGATAATAAAGAAGATAACAAAGAAAAATATTCACTTGATGAATGTTCCTATAAACAAGAAACAAATTTACTCTGAAAAAATAAAATATATAAATGCTATAAACAAAATAAATTATATTAAAGAATTAAGCAATATTGAAGAAATGTATGATCTTTTCTTAATCAACAAACAAATTTTAGAAGAAAAAACTCATCCATTCATAGTCTGATCTTATTATTATTCCTTCTATTATAGTCATACCATTATTAAATACCCATTCATTCTTTTCTTTTATGATTCCATAATAACCTGCACTTATTTTAACATTAATTCCTATTTTTCTTTTAGTGAAACTATTAGGTTGTATCAAAATGTTTTCAAAAGAATAAAACTTCATTTTCATTGGAATATTTTGCATTCTTTCTATTTTACGGAAGTATATTCTTTTAAGGTTATCTTGTGTTTCATCATTGGATAAAACATTTACTGTATGTACATTGCATTCTTTTGATCTCTTGATATTGACTATTTGTCCTTGGATTTTTAGTTGTATTGTTTCATGATTTATTTGTAACGGGTAATTATTTTTAGGATATCTTGTCCTATTCACATATCGAAAGTATTTCTTTCGTCGCTATATATGGTTTCGAATTCTAAGTTATGTAATTCATCATTTATGTCTATAATCATTATACTGTCTACATTTGCTCTAAATATTAATTCGTGTTTTTTCTTATCAAAAGTATATTATCTTTTTCTTTCTGCTTTAGATGTATTATTTTCAATTAGTCCAGATTTTATATGAGATAATGATGTTCCTGTATCTATCAGGGCTTTGAGTGTTATAGTTTTATCCTTAAAACTTACTAGAACTTGTATTATACTTAAATGTATTTTTGAATTATCTTTTATTTGACTAGTGCTGGGTAAATTAATATCTTCTTGATCTTGACTTAGATCTTTTGTGAGTAATTTTCTTGATGGAAGATTTAATGAATTAGTTCTAGTTAGAGTTCTATTATATCCTATAGATAGTGTTCCTTCATTTATTTGTAGTTATTTTATTGGAGGTTTTTTTGTTATACAAGTTTTTCTTATTTCTTCTAAATTTCTGTTTCATTCTATTGAGAGTTGTATATCTTTATTGGTTAACTGTTTAGGATATATAATTTCTGAGTATTGATTATGAAGATCATCTAGTCTAATATCCGATAGTATAGGTCGGATTTCTACATTATTTGTTTCAGAAAAGTGTCCTAATAATCTCCAGGTAAAGGTTAAAGGTTTACTCTCTTTTAGTATAAGAATATTTTCTAATTTATAAAATATCATTAGACTTTGGTCTAAATTTTTATCTTTTAGACTTATGAAAAAGTTAGAAAATATTTTGAAGTTTATTACCTGGTATAATAAGTTAGATTGTGTTATACTTATAATGGATTGTTTTGTTTATTAGAGATTATTAAGGTTATTGATGAATCAAATCCTGCTCTAAGATTTACTTTTATTGTGATTTGTATACATTTTAGGTGTAGATATTTTATTTTATCTACATTTTTTACTTTTTTTAATATTTCTTTAATTTTATTTTTTGTGATTATTTGTAATCTAGTTATTGCTTAGGTTTTTCAGAGCTATCTGTATTTCTTTTAAAGTATTTTACAAAATGCATTATTCTTTTAGTTAATTGTAGGTTGAATTTTTCTTTATATATCTTCTCTTTTAATATTATTTTTTAGTTTTATTATTTTTTGATATAGTTATTATTAAATATAAATTATTCATTATGTTCATTATTTGTTGCATTAATTACTCTTTCTACTTCTTCTCCATCATTATTACCTTCTTCTTTTAACATTAATATGTAGTTTATGTTTTCATTTTCATTTTCAGAATCTGAAGTCGTTTGAGAGACTGATTCTGTATCATCAGACTCACTCTCTATTTCTAATTCATCTTCTAAATTTTTTATATTTTTTATTGAGGATATCTCATAATCTATTTCGGATAAGTTAGATAATTCTCTTTCTGGTAGAAAATCATAATATTCTTCTGTTATTTGAAATTATTATTTTTCTACTATTTTTATATTTTTTTTATAATTATTATTAGCATAATGATCATTTTTTTCACATTTAAAATATTTACATGCTTTTTTTTTAAAGCCTAGTTTTCTTCTAAAATATCTCTTTTATTTATATATTCGTTTTGGTTTATATTGTAAATTAAATCTTCTTTTATTTTTAGTACGAGGTTTATTTAGCTTCGAATATTTTCATTTTCAATATTTCTTTTTATTATGTTTTGCTTTACTTTTATTTTTGTAAAATATTTTGCGTAACTTTTGTTCTTGACAAAATTTCATTAACAGATTCATTACGCATTTTACTCTTAACGCTAAGGTGTAAAATTTTAAAAACTGTATATTTTTATGTAGTGTTTTTTCGATAAATCTATTATATTTTTTTTTCATTTTTCATTCCAAGGGGTAGGTAATTTGTTAAAATATACTTTAGCCCAATGATTATTTTGAGAAAGGTAATTTTTAAATATATTGCATATATTTTTATGAAAATTTTTCTAAAAATATATATATTTTCTATCTGCATTCTTGATAATATTGTTTTTATTCTATCTATATTATCAATGTTATCTAAATATCCTCTAACAAAGAATTTTAATAATTTTTTTCTCAATAAAATTATTGCATTGTCTTTATCTTTTTTCGCTTTTATTTTTCTGAATTCAGAAATTTTTTTTAGAGATTTTAATACTATAGAGGCTGATTCTTCAAATTTAGAAGTTATTATTTCTAATAGCTGCTGAGTGGTCATATAGGAATATATATTTTTTAATCTTCTTACTAATTATATACATTGAGAGATATATTGATTTATTTCTAGAATAAAAATTTTATCTGTATAAAAATATGTAAAGATTTGTTTTAGAAAATTTTGCTTTAAAATAATTATTTTTATTTTTATATATATCTGTGAATAGATTTTCTTCTGTAGGTTAAAATTTTTTATCAACATATTTTTTTTCATAAGTTCTTCAAGTTTTTCATTATATTTTGTTCTGTTAGTGCTAGATTCACTTATTTTTATGTATATTTTTTTGTTTATTTTAAAGTTATTAGAGTCATCACTTTCTTTGTTATTATTATCTGTTTCACAATATATTTCATATTTTAGTTTATAATCGTACACTTAAAAAATATCTTTTTTACTTTAATATACTTCTTGTATGACTATTAATTTTTTAGACGTAAGTTCTTTCATATATTCTTTGATTTTTTTTCTAAGATTTAATCATACATTCTTTTAAAATTATTTAGTTCTTTAATATAATTTATTTTATTTATAATATTTATATATTCTATTTTTTGAGTGTGAATTTGTTTCTTGTTTATAGGAATATTCATCCAGTAAAAATATTTTTCTTTGTTATCTATTTTATTATCTTGTAAGTGAAGATCATTTTCAATGGCTCATAAGAAAAAGTTATGCCAAAAAATCTTGTTATCCCTAATAAGTATAGTATTTTAATAAAAAATATTAGAAAAATTAAGTTATAGAAACTTATTTATAATTTACCATTAGTTTTACAAATAGGATAAAAAAATATGAAACAATATTATTTTACAATAAAAATTATATTAAATATGAAAAAAATTAACTAATCGTATTTTTGGTAATGATTGTTTTGCAAGTTTAGTCATGAAGTGAGTTTTATGTATATAAAATAAAATTAAGTATTATATTAAATTTTTTGTAAATATATAATAATAATAATAATAAGTATATTAATAATATATTCAAGTTTGAAGCATATTAAATTTTATACGAGATATAAAATCTAATTATTTTTTATTGGTGCATATTGCGTTAGATGTAGCTTTTAACTAAATTATTTGGCATTTTAGATTTTTGTTAAAATTAGCTTATGTTATTATTTAAGAATGTTGCCGAAGAATATCATATAAATTTTCTTTGATAACGAACAAAATTTATAATAATAAAAATTTAATATTATACTGTTAATAAAATTTTATTTTATTTCACATAATTGTTATTTTTATTTATAATTAATTTATATTTCAACTACTTTAAAAAAAATTTTAAAGGAGAGATTGATGGAGGGGTAAAATAGTAATTTTAAAATTTTTAATAATAAAAAATAAAAAAAAATTGATAATTGATTAAAATCCGAGATTTGATATTATAATTTTAAAAATGTGTGCTTATGTTTAATAGCGTTAAACGCAGGTACCCAGGTGTAAATATCCCAAAAAAAAACTCAAAATTGACGCTACTGGTTTGCCCTTTCTCTCTCCCTCTCGGAACGAGCTCTTCCCCACCGAGGTAGTTGGAGGTTGGAAAGTTGAAAGGGGAGGCTTGCCGGGCACCGGGCCGGAGAATAAAGTGTGGCTGTGCAGGGACGGATCTTCTAGCCTCTCGCGGGTGAAACCTTAATTGCTTCTCCTCATCATGGCAACCTCGGCGCTGGCATGGCAATGGGTAGTCGAAGCCCTAGCCGGGGTCCAGGAGGCCAGCACTTCCGTCTTGGGTGGTACTGCATAAATTCGGGCTCTTTTCATCCTCTTTAAGAAAATTTTATGTTCCCTGCCCATTACCTCTATCGTTGTTGGATTTCCTTCCAGATCTGGTAAATAGGGTTCCAGACGTGTTATCAGGTTCTTCCGTGCCCGTCCGTGAGAGGCTTGCTCTGAGGTACTTAGAGGAGTGTTCGGGTATGGTCACTGAGGAGACTCCGCCGCCATTGGATGCCAACGTTCCTTCAACGTCAGCTTCTGTCGCTGTGATTGACGCCGCTCAAACGTGTGAGGAGGTTTTACGCCAAAAGGTATGCTCTTTATGTTGGAACAGTATTCGTGGTATCACAAAATAACGAAATTGGATAGATATATTGTCTTGTTTATGTTGTAGGACTTATTATGAACTATCTATATCAAGCTTTTATATCATTGGTTGATATCCCTAGAGAAGAGGTGAATGTTTCATGAATATTCTAGCTTTACTTCTGTTGGGCTTTCAATTACCACAGCATTGATATAGACAGTTTTGTTAAATTTTTTCTTTGGTGAGGGAGCTTTCTTCAAAAGTTGTGTTTATGACTTATGTAGCTCTTTGCTTATGATCGCAACTTTTTATTATCAGGCTGAAAAAACAAATGACATTGGCAGTGGAAACATGGAGCTTCCTGTTGATGATCTTCACCAATTTATTCTCCTCAAAAGAGCTACACTTCCGAAACCTTCTGTTGAGCTGGTATGGTGTTTATAAATGTGATGTTAATCTTGGAAGGATGGAAATATGTTTATTTACAGTGTTCATCCTGTTTTTCTTGTGTTACTTATGTAGTTGAAGGATAAAATTCTGGGAAGTAGTCCTCATCTCCAAAACTCTAAGGAATGTAATGGTCCGCCAAGTGGTTTGGGGCCTTTCCCCATGAATAATATCTCCTATGAAAGTCGTAGGGATCACAGAAGCTTGAAAAAAATAATAAGCATGAAGCATGCAAATTCCTGGGCGAACAAGCTTACACTAACCAGAAGATACAGGAAGTTAATATTGGACAGAGAAGCAAGTAACAAGCAGCAGATGGCAGAGAAAAATTTTACATGTGGTGACAAGAAGAATAAGCAAACTGAGATTGAGAATAAATGCAATGGCATCCAGGTTCTCATGAATCAAGAAATCAGAAAAATGCCTTTTGTTAAATTATCTTCTAGCCATGATGGAGATGAGATACAGCATTTGAGAGAGAATTCAGCAACCCTTGCTGCTGCTCCGGATAGTGCCCTGGAGAAATTGAATGGATCTCTTCAACCACAAGTTCAGGTGCAGGGAGCTTTGCATGATGGTAGAGCTGATTTGCATAAGGAGGTAGGTTCCGGTTGTGATAATGGCCAGTTGCTGAAGCATGATTCCATGCCTCAGCCGTATTCTGAGCGGAACATATGTTTTAAGTGTGGTAAAAGTGGTCAACTTCTAAATTGTAATAGTGATGATTGTTCTACCACTATCCATGAGAGCTGCTTGGGCCAATTGGCTAATTTTGAGACGAAAGGGCCCTTCTATTGCCCCTTTTGTAATTATAAAAATGCTCTTGTGTCATACAAGAAGGAAAAAAGAAAAGCCCAACAAGCTCGGAGAAATATGTTTTCATTTTATGACATTAGCCCATTAGTTAAATTTCCGAAAGAGAAACGTTCAAAATGTATGGATAGGAGTGGTCAAGTAGGAATCCATCACACCTTGAATGAGCTTCGAGATTTGCTATTGAGAAGAAGTGAGTTGAGGGGGGGAAATAGTCAACATGCTGAGAATAATCAAAGTACCTCTATGGTGGATGACCACCAAATTAGTCAAAATCTGCAAAATCAGCAAAGTCAGCAAAATGATATTTCTGACGTTGTATGTAAAAACTTGTCACCTCGCAAAGGAAAAACGAAATGTCATGATCAACATGGTGTGAAGAGGAAAGTAAAAGACGATTGTCATCAGCCTACTAAAGGGAAGGTTCTGGCTTCAGAAAATCAGCTTGACGGTGCAGCTGATCTTTTGCATCAAAATATGTCAACTTGCGGGGAAGCACTAGCTCGCCACCCAAAACATGATGTTCGAGACGCACCTGTAAAATCACAGAGTGACATTGGCCGAGATGATGAATGCAGCATTAGGGAGTCAGAGGGCCTACAGCCGGTGGAAAACATCATAAGAACTAGCAATGGTGTTTTACCATGTGATAGGGATACCACTTGTAAGACCACTGATGTTTGTGAAGGCCGGGACAATAGAAAATTATGCACAGACCAGCTGAATCTTGAATTGAAATATAATGTTTATGCTGATGCAGCTGATCAGAACACCTGTTCCATTAGAGCAAATAAAAGGTCATCCTTGCAAGTGAAAGGGGAGGGTGATTATTCCGGTAAAAGGATGGCTTTGGCATCACGAATCAGTGACAGTTATGCTTTGCGATCTAGAAGTGTTACAGCTGGTAAGAGTGATAATCACAAAAAAGCTGTTCAAGACCAGAAAACAGCTACTTCCTCATTAAGGAAACGGAAGAAGCAATGGTTAGTAGCCTATGTGGAAGTTATTTATCGAGTGCCATCTGAGCTTGTAAGAATATGAAAATTTTCCTTTATCATAAACCATAAGCTTAAGCTTTTTTGTTTTTTTGAAACAATAAACTTAAGCTTTTAGGTCAACAGGGGCTTAACATGGTATGCCAGAGGTCTCAAGTTCGATTCTTGTGATCCCAATCATCCTTGCATAAGATTGATGAGAAAAATTATGCTGATTAAATCTGCGCTATAAAGCAAAATAGCATGCGTGTGAAGGTGCATGTAAGAGTATCAAAATTATTTTTAGGACATAACCTACAAGCTTAAGTTGTTAGGTCAGTTGGTAGCCAAAGGCTTAACTTCATTTGTTTAACTTTTTTAACCAAGTTATTCATTTGCATGCACATACATCTTATATGAAAGTAATAATATTGTTCATTCTTTCAAGAAGAAATGATAATGGAATAAATGAACAAGAAGGTGGTTATTTTATCTGATAGAAGTTTTACTGTTCCAACCACATCTTATTTTCCAGTTCAATCCCTAAAGAGCCTTATGGCAGGAGGACTAAGCTAATTTGGAAGCCAGAAGAAGAACAACTTCTAGAGGTATGTATTGTTAAATTTTTATAAAATATTATCTCGATACTTCAATCTTAAACTATGGTATTGACCAGCCTTTGGCTTTTGTGTTTAATTGGGGATTCAGGCATTTTTTTTTCTAGATTGCTTATTAATCCTGCTGTTTGGCTCAGATTTTCGGATTTTGGTGGTAACTGAGATGTTTGCATTCATAATACGTTAGAGTGCATTTGCTTGTGCAGGAGGCATTACTGAAATTCCCAAAAAATAGTGATGGAAGAATCCAATGGACAAACATCTTGGTTTATGGTCGCCAGGTCTTCCACGAAACACGTACGCCGATTGATCTTAAAGATAAATGGAGGAATATGCAGAGAAAGAGACCAAAAACATAAGCTAGGTTGATGGGCTCATCTAATTAGGTTAGTGATGTATTGCTGTTCTTGATTTTCTTTCACCATAATGCTGGTGTAGAACAGTGAGTGTTCTGTTTTTAACCCTCTTGAATTTTCTTTTGTAAGTTTTTTTTTAATGGAGTAAGCTTGTAAAATAGATAACTGTAGAAATAACTCTTTTAATGAAACAATATGCTAAAGTAGTATAATGTTGTACCATTGGCAGGAAGGATATAGTTAATTTCTGTTTATTAATCTGCAAATTTGATTGAATATTTTCAATATCCTTTTGTTCTTGTAAATTGAAGAGATATGTAACTGATGAACATGGTTGAAAGTATTATGCTCTGCTGGCCTTGATGGTTTTCATTTTCTTTAGGTTTGATCACTTGCATGTGTTCGGTACTACATAAACTCGCATGGATTGTGGAGTTAAATTAGCACATTGGCTCATCTTATGTTTTGGATGACACTTTATGTGTTCTAGCTTTATAGTCCATTACGTCAAAAATCAGGCCTTGATTTTGGCTGTACACATGGCAAGAGCTAGAAGGTGTAGGACAGATTCTGAGGTCAGAAGACCCATGGCTTAAATGACCATGATCGACAATGCAAAGGGCATGGATGGGCAACGAAACTAGAGTAATCAGAATTTGTATGGCCCTACAAGAATAAAGTTTTGGAGTGGGACTTCTCATGTGGAAGTTCTCTTGTTCAGTCAAAGAAGTCAGATTTCATAATCAGATGATCAAGAGGGCATTTATTTGGAGGTAGTTGACATTGAGAGGATCGACTTTGAGCTAGCGTATGTTCTATGGGTTAATGCTGAGTTTGAGAAGGCCAGTCATCCATTATTTTTTACGACTTCCTCTCTAGTTTGGTATGTTCCTTCTATCTAATTGCCTATGAGCATAGTCTCTATATATTTGCAGGTATTTGTCTATGAGTTTTTGCAAACTTAATACCAACAGTGTCTTATATTCAGCTTGGCTGTTCATAGCTGTGAATTGAAGTTTGAATGACTAGTGGACTTTAATACCTCTTGGGATGACTGGCAAGATTCAGATCCCATAGAAGCTATGGACTTTAGGCTCAGTCTAAATAAATTGTCCAAGGCATTAGGTTTTGGGATGCATTTGACCTTTCTAAGGTGTCTACATGAACCTTAGCCTTGCTGGTTGTTCGAATAGCATATTTAATGTCGAACTCTTCGAGTTCGACCGCCAATTTTTTTAATCTTTTGAAAATTTTACGGGAGTGGAGTATTCATCTCTGTGATTGATGCTTGACCACCTTGATTGTGTTGTTAGGAAGTAATTCCCAAGCTTTCTAGCTGCAATAATTAATGCAAAAAATAACCTTTTGAGAATGAGGAACTTGGATGTTGGTTTCTAGAGAGGATGGTTGACTAAAAATCTGAATCAGGCTGATCAAATGAAGCAATTCGATCATGAATCGGTAGAGCAACTAGTTCGGTTGAGTCTCATAATCATGACTTAATTTAAACCGGTTTGAACCGAGGAGCTGTTCAACCAACAGAGTTGAACCAGTCTCTTTTCAGAGAAAGTCAAAATTAGTGCGCAACTTAGGTCCATAAATATAGAGAGAAATGCTTTATGTCTAATTGCTCTAAGCAATTTATTGTTATTTGTATAGTAATTGTTATATATCTTAGAATTATATTTACGGTAAATTATATCTAGATCTTTGAGATTAGAAGATAATATTATACCCATTCATGATTTTGAAAATCCATCTAGGGCCCTGAGGTGCACAAACATTTTCAATTAGTTTCATAAGGCTGATATAAATATTTCAATTGGGTTCTATTTAATGAATTCGATCCATGTTCCATGAAAAGTTGTATTAGTAGCAATGTTGGGATGGAGCATTTAGAATTTGGATTGTGGCTTTTGGTACGTCGACTAGGTATGGTCGACTAGGTATGGTCTGACTTGGCTTGACGATGATCTGGATTTTTGCTAATGCCATGTAGATGATTGAGATGCTTTTAATTTTTTCCACGCAGACAGGGACCCAGATGAACATTTTTTAAAGTCATGGGCATGTGATGTTATTCTCTAACCTTAAGGACATGGATGTTATATTTTAAATTTTAAAACTTTGAACTTTTCGTTCTATTGATTTTAAGATTGTTCTAGTTTTGAAAACCTTGGTCGCAGCACCAAGGTATAGCAGCAGTTCTTTTCCTTGTCATGATGCTGAAAGAATTAAGATCACTTTTTATAATTTTGTGCTGTTTTTTTTTTATCTTCCTCTTCCTCTTTGTACATAGGCAAGCAAAGTGCTTATGATATTTAAATTCTTTTTTAATTTCTCATTTGCTATTTTGTGATTCATGCTTTTTTTTTTATATTCCTGCTTTTATTCTACACTAAGGCTCAATTTATTTTCAAGTTAAAAATTAACCTAGTTTAATTTTAATCAGGCATATCACATTACACATAAATTTTAATATTAAAAATTAATTTTATTTCACATCCTACACACATTATTAAAATAATAATTAATTTATATTTCATCCCTCATATATATTCTAATATAATGACTAATTTTATACACATTCCTCACAAATCTTAATATAATAATTAGTTTTATTTCACATTATTTATAATTTTTAATAAAAAAATATTTTTATCTAAGTTTAATTTTAATTTTATTAAATTTAACTTTATAAATAGACTCTTAAATGATAGAAATTGATTCCACAATAAATAAAATACCGTAAGAATTGATTTATTAATTTTGGATTGAATGTTTAAAAGTAAAGATTAAGGGGGCGTTTGGTTTAATATTATCTTGATGTTATGTCGTGTTATCTAAAGAAAATGATTGTTTAATTTAATGATATTTATAAATCATTTTTTATAATATTGCAGAATTATTAATTAAAAAATATTATTTAGATGTTATAATATTTAAATTATATGACATAACACCAAGATAATAATGAGTTAAATACTCCCTAAAAAAATAATCAATAACAACCAGTGTCTATTATATAAATTATTATTTAATTTTAAATATATAAAATTATTTCTTATAGTTATTTATCATGATTTTTTTGTATTTCTTTTACTCTTTTGACATGAAATAATTAATTTGTATTTTTGAAAATTTATTTTTATGAGAGATAATATTCTAATCTCTTTTTCTAAATAAAAAGTATTAGAAATTTGAACTAACACTACGTAAATCTAATTAGAATCACATTGATTATATAATTTGTAATGACATTATTATATTAATGCAATCATATTTGTACCGGAATTGACACAAGTTTAATTCATTTTTTTCAGTTGCCATCCAGCTAATCAGTTATTATAGCTTATAATAATGGTAATAAATATATGGGAGAATTACATATTCATCCCTTAACTAAGTTTTGATAGCATTTTACCTCAAAATTAAATATGTACAAATATAAAATTATGTAATTTAAATAAACAAATGATTAGATTTTTCTCTATTTAATTAAAAAATTATTTTATCTATTAAGTAGTAGAAAATTTAATTTTTTTATCAGGAAAACCTCTATTTTTTAATTAATACGAATTAGTACAGTTCATAATTATATATTTATAGATAAACATAAAAATATATTTATTTTGAGTAGTAAATATGTAAATATAGAAGGGTTGTGATATGTAATTTTTGATAATATAATATTTTTCAGTTAATTTAAAACATTTTTACATGAATTTAATTTGTAATATTATTTTGTTAAATTTAAATCAAAACTTCGAGGTGTGATAAGCTTTAAAATTTGAGCGCATCTTCAACTAGCGGGAAAGGCAAGCCGGTCATCTTCATCGGAAATTGTTGTTATCCCGACGGACAAACGCAAATATTCATTTTTTATTCTGCTTTTTATCATTGATCGCAGCGGATGCTCGGCCTCTGCATCAGCCCTCAGCGACAGGCCAGCCTCCATTTTTCCCTGCGACGCTCCGCCCTAGCCGGGCTGCGCAGTCAGTGCCTCCGACCGCGCCGACCAGCCACGGGTCTAGCTGTCTCTTATCCTCCACGAACTCTGCCGTCGCGCTTCTCTGTTGCTGCGGATTCGTCACCTTCCAGAGCGTAGGACCGACTTCCTTGTTGCTAGCTACTCAGGTAAGCCCCGCATGATATTCCCGATTTATGAGCATTTTTTTGGGAAGTTTGCACTCGCGATTTGCTAGTTATTGTTTGAAAGAATTGCTGTTAGGTAATCTTCACTATGATATTCCTTTATTACTGCGTAACTATTCTTGCTGCTTACTGTCACAAACTGTCCTTTCGTTTACTGATGTCTAAATTTGGGGTTGCACTCATATTGTCCAGCACTGGTTGAGAACAGTGGATGCCATGGCGCATGTTATTATGCCAGGAGCTCTGGCAACGATTGCTGTTTTCTCCATTACTTTCGTCGCCATTTGGAAGTTTATACTTCATCGGAGAAGACCGCTCAACTATCCACCAGGTACTGATTCTAGCTAGATTACAATAAGATGATTCGGTTTACGTATCTAATTGGTTTTGACAAAGAATTCCGTACTTCTAAGCCTATGTATCCACCATGCTCAGGTTACTGCTACTATCTATGTAATTCTAGCTAGATTACAGTAAGACTGTTGGAATTTTTCAATGAGAAAAAGAGAGAGGAAACTGAAACTAATTGCTGCAGATTGAAGGAAAATCAGAATACTTTCATTAACATGAAGCATTACAATTTAAAGCTTAAAAAATAACAAATTCCTGAAAAATAGCCATGATAAACTGAATAACTAACTCCTAAAAATAAGGAACAAACTTGACTCAATCAAACTCTAACAAATTCAGCAGTCCTAAGCATGTATTCCAACACTCCTCCTTGCTTTAGGAGCTGCGAATACCAAGTTTCTGCCTTAGAAACTCAAACTTGCTGACTGGAAGTGACTTTGTAAACAAATCTGCCAACTGATCTTCAGATTTGCAATAAACCAGAATCACAAATTTTTCTTTCTGCACTTCTCTTAAGAAAAACAACTTGATGTTAAAATGCTTAGTTTTCCCATGAAACACAGGGTTATGGGAAATGGTAATGGCAGCTAGGTTGTCAACAAAAATCTCAGTACTTTTTTTCTGCTCCAAATTGAGATCCATTAAAATCTTCCTCCAAATCACAGCATTCTTGATCATGACGAAAGCATTCTTTACCTTAAAATCCCTCACTCGGAGGAACTTCAGCAGGGTACTGCCTCTCTTCTCGTCGTCGAGAAGAGGAACTCCCCAGATAAATACCTCCTCCGCCGGCGACGCCGGCTTCTTTTCCTCTGCTACAGTTTCCTTGTCT